>JACYXH010000657.1:47500-140000 GCA_026745465.1 Lota lota
ACTTAAATGCAAATCTCATGTCATCATCTTCATACTATTGAAGATATTAGACTTTGAAAGGTTCCAATACACATCCACTGTAATCCACCTGTGTAAACATAGCTACACATACGTATCCACATCTGAACGAACGGATGTCAACTCCTGCTGTGTGGATGGACTTTCCATCTCAATAGTTAGTGTGTGTTGTGATGAATCTAACTAAACAGACACTTACACTTCTTTAGAGCTGGTTTCAGCCTCCACACTCCACCGTGCTCCACCCTGGGGGGGAAACAAAGTGAGAGCAGCATGTTGAAACATTCACCTTCATCATCTGATGTCTCATCACTTTCTACACAACATGAGTTCCAGCTGTGTTTTCAAACCACTTCATCTAGCAGCTGGTTGAATCCTTCTAGGAGACATTGTCCCTGAGTGGTGAGCTGTCCTCTCCATACCTGAGAGTGTCCAGTCTCCAGCGTGGATCCTCCAGTCCAGCAGAGAGCAGCGTAACTCCTGAGTCTCCTGGGTGATTGTAGCTCAGGTCCAGCTCTCTCAGATGGGAGGGGTTGGAGCTCAGAGCTGAGGCCAGAGAAGCACAGCCTTCCTGTGTGACCAGGCAGCCAGACAACCTACACACACACACACACACACACACACACGTGTGTATTATAACTTTTCTGGATGTAAATCGGTTGAATGTCCTCTGATATGGAACTTGCAGTGTAAGTGTTTGCACATTGAGTCAAACTGACCTGAGAGTTTCCAGTTTACAGTGTGGACTCCCCAGTCCAGCAGAGAGCAGCTTCACTCCTGAATCCTGCACATCATTGGTACTCAGGTCCAGCTCTCTCAGACTAGAGGAGTTGGAGCTGAGAACTGAGGCCAGAGCTTCACAGCATCTCTCTGACAGATGACAGCCATTCAGCCTTCACACAAAATAAACACAACATGTTAGGAACTGGGATTAAAATAACTGACATCTTTTACTTTTAACATAATGAAGGACTTGTGTTTAAATATTTTATTAGAAGTGTTTAAGATGCTTAGATGTTATTTCAGTATTGGGTGTACAATTTTTAATATTAAATAGTTGTTTTGTAGTGTTTGAAAATCGTTTTGTATCAATCCCCAAACACACTCTCTCCCGTACTCATTTAACCGTCAAACAACTAATAAGTAAATGTTTAAACATAATTTAGCTGGGCGATCTCTACAGAGAATAAAGTACTCTCCTCCTTTGTCCTTGTCTCTTCCCTCTCTCCTTTTTGCCACTCGCTCGTGACCTCTGACCCTTCCCCCAAATGACCTGGAAGTCTCTATATCAACCCATCCTATTGGTTAAACTCAAATAGAGTCCATATAACCAAATGTACTGAACAAGGTTAATATGTTTTAAAATAGTCTATTACCTTTTACTAATAATTAACTTATATTTATGACTGTATCCTACATTTCATCCTTACAGCTATATATTTGAATATATCTGTATTTAACTATTAATAAAGAACTATTATTAATTATTGGCTTTCCTTATTTATTATTTCATGATGAATATAGCTTTGATGACTTTTGTCTCTTCACCCTGGTTACACAATTAAAAAATATTTTTCTGTAGCCTGTTCATATTTGTGAATAAATGTTTAGGAATTTGAATAATAAATACTGAACATAGTAAGCTTTAAAAATACATTTTGTGTAACAATTGCAAGTTTCAAATCATTATTTTTAATATTTTTCTAGAGACCCTCCAAAATGTTGCTGTTGAGGCTTTCAGGGGGTCTTAGGTGTCCAACTAGTGGTCTCAGACCCTCCCAAGACCCTCTGTATTCCACCCTGCTCTTAACTATCACCGTCTTGTATACGGGGACAGGTGGGGGGAGGGCACTATTATTATATTTTGTGTTCTTGTTCTTGTTTATATTTATAATTGAAAGGTTGCAAGCATAAGGATGTATTTGAATATCCACCTAAACAACAAGGTGTAACATTTATATGACACCAAAGTCATGAATGTGGTCATCACAGGTACTGAGTTATAAGCTGAGTTACAACTGCCCTCTGATATGGAACTTGTGGTGTAACTGTTAGCACATTGAGTCAAACTGACCTGAGAGTTTCCAGTGTACAGTGTGGACTCCCCAGTCCAGCAGAGAGCAGCTTCACTCCTGAATCCTGCACATCATTGGTACTCAGGTCCAGCTCTCTCAGACTAGAGGAGTTGGAGCTGAGAACTGAGGCCAGAGCTTCACAGCATCTCTCTGACAGATGACAGCCATTCAGCCTTCAGAAAAAATAAACACAACATGTTAGGAACTGTGTTTAAAAAGACGTTCCACTTGAACTTTTACCGTAATGAAGACCTTCTGCTGAAATCTTTAATTAGTGTGGTTGCAAATCAAGCCACACTATTGTTATCATGAGTCTTATTTTTCTTCCTCCCTATTTTGCGTAATTATCTGCTCATGCAGTCTTTTAGGGATTTACATCAAACCCCTACCAAAAACTCGGGCGTATATCAATGCAGTGCGCTACTACTTTTAGAGACCAACCATTGCAGACTTTTTTTATTAATTACTTTTTATAATATTAATATTCAATATTGAAAGTGAATGTGTCAAAAACGCTAAAATCAACCACTCCAAATCTTAACACCTGAGAGATGTCAAATTAAAAAGGCATATGTAGATGGGAAGTGAGGAGGTGTCCCCAAAAGGTTTTGTCCCGCTATGATCACAGGGGGCGCTATAACTCGTTGTCAAACCTTAACAGCCACACCCCTCACCCCGTTATATGAACAATTCTGAAACTTGGTATCTGTGCCTTATTTGACATGATTCATCTTTTTGACTCAAGAACCCATAAGGTCCGTCGAGATAGATGTTGCTGTACCTTAAAAGTTTTGGAAAATCGTGAAAACTGACCAGTAAACCCAAATGACTCAATATTGGGTCCACATTCTCCGTAACACCGACCAACCTTACGGTATTATTTAGATTTAGATTATGTTGGAAACGGCAGTTATGCGAAAATACCATTATGCAAATGAGTCACCATTGTTCAACCAATCACAAGTCCCCTTCAAAGCAGCCCAGGGACTAGAAACTTGGTGTGCTCGCTAATTAGCCTCGCTAGCATTAGCATGTCCGCATGCTCACAGAATATTGTGCACACAACGAGTTGGCTCAGGCAACACGCATTTTCTTAAGGAAATGCACGTAGCGACATGTCTCGTTGGAAATGTTTTATTATTTTATCTAATGTATACTAGTCAATACATTAGATCCTTATGTTTATTCAAAATTGGGTTTTAAAATGTATAATATTGAATAGTTGTTTGGTAGTATTTGAAAATGGTTTAGTATATTAATATTACTTTTTATTGTAGTATTATATATTATTTATTGTAATACCTAATATTAGTACATCTACAGAGATGTTTTGTATATTATGTATATTATGTTGTGAGGAGAAAAAATATCAGAGCGAGCAGGAAAACACTGCGAGCACGAGAGCAAAGACAGCATTTGTGCGCGCGGGGCGTCAGTTGTGTGCTGCTTCACTTCACGTGTGCGCTCAATGAATAGTTTCTTCCTCGCAGGCTTTATTATTGCTCTCGCCATCAGAGAACTACTGAGCGCGAGTGCAGTTACAGTGTTTACAGCACTGAGCGTTTAGTTCTGCGTGGGTGCAAAGTCATTTTTGCTCGCGACTTTTGTCCCTGATGTGCCGCCATAAACGCTGCAGCCCTGTACGCGCTCAGTGTCACAACACGAGAGACTGTTCGCTCTTAACGTCCAAAACATCCCCGACACGAACAGAAACACGAATAAAACAATCCCCAAATCCACTCTCTCCCGTACTCATTTAACCGTCAAACAACTAATAAGTAAATGTTTAAATATAATTTAGCTGGGCGATCTCTACAGAGAATAAAGTACTCTCCTCCTTTGTCCTCGTCTCTTCCCTCTCTCTCCTTTCTCCCGCTCACTCGTGACCTCTGACCCTTCCCCCAAATGACCTGGAAGTCTCTATATCAACCCTTCCTATTGGTTAAACCCAAATAGCATCCATAACCAAACGTACTGAACAAGGTTAAAATGTTTTCAAATAGTGAGTTACATTTTATTAATAATTAACATATGTGTATGAATGTATCCTACATTTAAACAATAACTTATTTATACTTATAGCTATATATTTTAATACAGCTGTATTTAACTATTATTTAACTATTATTAATTCTTGGCTCTCCTTATTTATTATTTCATAATAAATAGAGCTTTTATGAATTTGTCTTTTCACCCTGGTTACACTATATAACAAAATAATTATATAGCCTATTCATATTTGTTAATAAATGTTTATCAATTTGAATAATGAATACTGAACATAGTAAGCTTTAAAATACATTTTGTGTGACAATTGCAAGTTTCAAATAATATTTTTAAGATTTTTCCAGACACCCTCCGAAATGTTGGCTTTCAGGTGGTCTTAGGTGTCCAACTAGGGGTCTCAGACCCTCCCAAGACCCCCTGTATTTCACCCTGCTCTTAACTATCAATGTCCCGTATACGCGGGACGGGGACGGGGGACGGGTGCACTATTACATTTTGTGTTTGTGTTTATATTTAGTATTAAAAAATGTTAAAAGCATGAGGATGTATGACAATATCCACCTAAACAACAAAGTGTAACATTTCCAATGATACCAAAGTCATGAATGTGGTCATCACAGGTTACAAGTTACAAGCTGTAACAAGTTACAAGCTGAGTTATATAACTGTCCTCTGAAATGGAACTTGTGGTGTAACTGTTTATTGAGTCAAACTGACCTGAGAGTTTCCAGTGTACAGTGTGGACTCCCCAGTCCAGCAGAGAGCAGCTTCACTCCTGAATCCTGCACATCATTGGTACTCAGGTCCAGCTCTCTCAGACTAGAGGAGGAGCTGAGAACTGAGGCCAGAGCTTCACAGCATCTCTCTGACAGATGACAGCCATTCAGCCTTCACACAAAATAAACACAACATGTTAGGAACTGTGCTTAAAATAACTTACATCTTTTACTTTTAACATAATGGACTTGTGTTGAAATCTTCAATTAGAAATGTTTTATTAATATTGGGTGAAAAATTATAATATTGAATAGTTGTTTTGTAGTGTTTGAGAATCGTTTTGTATATTAATATTACTTTTTAGTGTAGTATTATATATTGTATTGTAATACATGGTATTAGTACACCTACAGAGATGTTTTGTATATTAGAAGTTATATTCCAATATGTATATTGCGTTGAGAGCGAGCAGGAAAACACTTTGCGAGCACGGGAGCAAAGACAGCATTTGTGCGCGTGGGGCGTCAGTTGCGTGCTGCTTCACTTCACGTGCGCGCTCAATGAATCGTTTCTTCCTCACAGGCTTTATTAATGCTCTCGCGATCAGAGAACTACTGAGCGCGAGAGCAGTTACAGTGTTTACAATAATGATTTGTGCGTGCGTGCAAAGTAATTTTTCCTAGTGACTTTTGTCCGTGATATGTCGCCATAAACGTTGCAGGCCTGTACGGCTCGGTGTCACAACACGAGAGACTGTTCGCTCTTAACACGAGCAAAACAAAGTCCCGGTAACGTTATAGGGAGAGGAGACGACGGATGAAGAAACTGGAATCCCGGGATGATCTTCGTCAGGGGAACCGCGCGCTACCTGACCCCCTGCTGTGGACTATCCTCGTGCGCTACTCTGATGATTTATATCCCGTTCAGAGGATGCTAAGGCGGTTAGCAAACCAAGCTAGCTCTACACGAAACGTCAAAAACATCCCCGACACGAACAGAAACACGAATAAAACAATCCCCAAATCCACTCTCTCCCGTCCTCATTTAACCGTCAAACAACTAATAAGTAAATGTTTAAATATAATTTAGCTGTGCGATCTCTACAGAGAATAAAGTACTCTACTCCTTTGTCCTCCTCTCTTCCCTCTTTCCTTTTTCCCGCTCACTCGTGACCTCTCACCCTTCCCCCAAATGACCTGGAAGTCTCTATATCAACCCTTCCTATTGGTTAAACCCAAATAGAGTCCATATAACCAAATGTACTGAACAAGGTTAAAAAGGATGTGGGATACATTTTATTAACAACGAACAAATAATTATTAATGTATTGATGTAATATGTCATTGTTGACTTTCCTTATTTATTATTTCATAATAAATGCAGCTTTTATAAGTTTGTCTCTTCACCCTGGTTACACAATATAACAATATTTTTCTGAAGCCTATTCATATTTGTGGATAAAGGTTTAGCCATTTGAATAATGAAAACTGAACATAGTTAGCTTTTAAAATCCATTTTGTGTGACAATGGCAAGTTTCAAATCATTTAAAAAAATTTTCCCAGAGACCCTGCAAAATGTTGCTTTTGAGGCTTTCAGGGGGTCTTAGGTGTCCAACTAGGGGTCTCAGACCCTCCCAAGACCCCCTGTATTTCACCCTGCTCTTAACTATCAATGTCCCGTATACGGGGGATAGTGGTGGGGCACTATTATTATAATGTGTTCATATTTAAATTGATAATTGAAAAGTTGCAAGCATATGGATGCATTACAATACTCATCTAAACAACAAGGTGTAACATTTCCAACGATACCCTAGTTATGAATGTGGTCATCACAGGTACTGAGTTATAAGCTGAGTTATATAACTGTCCTCTGATATGGAACTTGTGGTGTAACTGTTTGCACATTGAGTCAAACTGACCTGAGAGTTTCCAGTGTACAGTGTGGACTCCCCAGTCCAGCAGAGAGCAGCTTCACTCCTGAATCCTGCACATCATTGGTACTCAGGTCCAGCTCTCTCAGACTAGAGGAGTTGGAGCTGAGAACTGAGGCCAGAGCTTCACAGCATCTCTCTGACAGATGACAGCCATTAAGCCTTCACACAAAATATACAGAACATGTTAGGAACTGGGATTAGAATAATTTACATATTTTACTTTTAACATAATGAAGGACTTGTGTTGAAATCTTTAATTGAAATGTTTGATTAATTTAACTAATATATACTAGTCAATATATTGGATCCTACTTGTTTTGGCTAAGCCTACAAACTTAAAGCCATGCTGGGCTGCTATAAGGACTTAAAAACATAAACAAATAAACAGTCTATGGCTAGTGAACTAGCTGACGCGCTCTCCTCGAACTTGAAATACTCCGTATCCTACTTTGGAAATCACTTGACTCCATTAGTCATTGTTGAGTTTGATTGTAGTCTATTGATCAAAAAATATCAACAACCATTCGTGATTCATGAGCGTTGCCCACTGTAACGATTTGATGCGGTCTAATACTGTTTGTGCTCCCTCCTTAATAGCACCCAAAATTACCTGATGAAAGGTTCCTACTTATATAGGATCCGCACATATGTGTGTTAGTGCCACCAGTGGACAATTTGTGTCCTACACCCAAATAAACGAAAATGGCTTTTACACTACTGTTTATTCAATATTGGGTGTAAAATGTATAATATTGAATAGTTGTTTTGTAGTGTTTAAAAATCGTTTTGTCTACTTATATTACTTTTTATTGTAGTATTAATATTGTTGCGTGTATTGTAAAACATGTCATTAATAAATCTACAGAGATGTAGATGTTTTCTATATTATTAGAAGTTATATTCCAACATAATTTATATTGTGTTCAATTTCTTTATCAGAGCGAGCAGGAAAACACTTTGCGAGCACGAGATCAAAGACAGCATTTGTGCGCACGGGGCGTCAGATGCCTGCTGCTTCACTTCACGTGCGCGCTCAATGAATCGTTTCTACCTCACAGGCTTTATTATTGCTCTTGCGATCAGAGAAATACTGAGCGCGAGTGCAGTTAGTGTTTACAATAATGATTTGTGCGTGCGTGCAAAGTAATTTTCCTAGCGACTTTTGTCAGTGATATGCAGCCATAAACGCTGCAGGCCTGTACGGCTCGGTGTCACAACACGATAGACTGTTCGCTCTTAACGTGAGCAAAACAAAGTCCCGGTACCGTTATAGGGAGAGGAGACGACGGATGAAGAAACTGGAATCCCGGGATGATCTTCGTCAGGGGGACCGCGCGCTACCTGACCCCCTGCTGTGGACTATCCTCGTGCGCTACTCTGATGATTTATATCCCGTTCAGAGGATGCTAAGGTGTTAGCAAACCAAGCTAGCTTTACACCAAACGTCCAAACATCCCCGACACGAACAGAAACACGAATAAAACAATCCCCAAATCCTTTCTCTCTCCCGTACTCATTTAACCGTCAAACAACTAATAAGTAAATGTTTAAATATAATTTAGCTGGGCGATCTCTACAGAGAATAAAGTACTCTCCTCCTCTGTCCTCGTCGCTTCACTCTCTCTCCCTTTTCCCGCTCACTCGTGACCTCTCACCCTTCCCCAAATGACCCGGAAGTCTCTAATCAACCCTTCCTATTGGTTAAACCCAAATAGAGTCCATATAACCAAATGTACTGAACAAGGATCAAATGTTTTAAAATAGTGAGTTAACTTTTATTAATAATAAAATTATTATTATTAATGTATCCTACATTTAAAGAAATACATATTCATACGTATAGCTATATATTTTAATTCAGCTGTATTAAACTATTTTAACTAAATTATTTATCATAAGCGTTCCTCATGTATTATTTCATAATAAATAGAGCTTGTATGAGTTTGTCTCAATATACACAATATAACAATATGTTTCCTGTAGCCTATTCATATTTGTTAATTAGTTGAACTAATATTTACGAAATCATTAGCTATATAAACGTTAATTATGTATTAGGTGTAAAATGTTAAAAAGTTGTTCTAAATTGTACTTATATTATTGTATGTACATTGTGTTGTGTGTAACTTAATACATGTTATGAGTGAACCTACAGAGATGTTTTGGAGGCTTTGACCACTGGCAGCAGCCTCAGAAGACCCTCCTCTGAAGCAGAGTATTTCTTCAGGTCAAACACGTCCAGCTCCTCTTCTGATGTCAGTAAGATGAAGACCAGAGCTGACCACTGAGCAGGGGAGAGATATTCTGTGGAGAGACTTCCTGATGTCAGGTACTGCTGGATCTCCTCCACTAGAGAACGGTCATCCAGCTCATTCAGACAGTGGAACAGATTGATGCTTCTCTCTGGAGAGAGATCTCCTCCTATCTTCTGCTTGATGTAAGACACTGTACCCTCATTGGTAAGTGATCTACTTCCTGTCTGTTCCAACAGACCTCGTAGGATAATCTGATTGGTCTCCAGAGAGAGGCCCAGGAGGAAGCGGAGGAACAAGTCCAGGTGTCCGTTCTCACTCTGTAAGGCCTTGTCCACAGCACTCTGGTAGAGGAGGAGGATTTCATCTTCCCTGGAGGTTGGTTGTTCTTCTGAGAGCAGATTGTCACCAGTGTGGATGAAGGACAGAAAGAAATAAAGGGCAGCCAGAAACTCCTGGATGCTCAGATGGACAAAGCAGAACACCTTGTCCTGGTACAGCCCACACTCCTCTTTAAAGATCTGGGTGAACACTCCTGAGTACACTGAGCTGCTCTGATATCGATGCCACACTCTGCCAGGTCTGCCTCGTAGAAGATCAGGTTGCCTTTCTCCAGCTGGTTAAAAGCCAGTTTTCCCAGAGAAACAATGATCTCCCTGTTCTCTGAACTCCAGTGTGGATCTGTTTCAGCTCTCCCGTGATACTTCCTGTCTCCCTGTATGGACTGAACCCTCAGGAAGTGGATGTACATCTGAGTCACGGTATTGGGCATCTGTTCTCCTATCTGGGATTTTTTGATGAAGTCCTCCAGAACTGTAGCAGTGATCCAACAGAAGACTGGGATGTGACACATGATGTGGAGGCTTCGTGATTTCTTGACATGGGAGATGATTTTGCTGGCCAGCTTCTCCTCTCTGAATCTCTTCCTGAAGTACTCCTCCTTCTGTGGGTCGGTGAATCCTCTCACCTCTGTCACCATGACAACACACTCAGCAGGGATCTGATTGGCTGCTGCAGGGCGTGTGGTTATCCAGATGCGAGCGGAGGGAAGCAGGTATCCCCTGATGAGGTTTGTCAGCAGCACGTCCACCGAGGTGGACTTTGTGACATCAGTCCAGATCGGGTTGTTCTGGAAGTCCAGAGGAAGTCGACACTCATCCAGACCATCCAAGATGAAGACAACTTGGAACCGGTCGTATCTGCAGATTCCTGCTTCTTTGGTCTCAATAAAGAAGTGATGAAGAAGTTCCACCAAGCTAAACTCTTTCCCTTTCAGTAAATTCAGCTCTCTGAAAGTGAAGAGAAATGTGAAGTGTATGTCGTGGTTGGCTTTGCCTTCAGCCCAGTCCAGAGTGAACTTGTGTGTTAAGACGGTTTTGCCAATGCCGGCCACTCCAGTTGTCATTATTGTTCTGATTGGTTGATCTTTTCTAGGTAAGGGTTTAAAGATGTCTTCACATCTGATTGGTGTTTCCTTCTTGGCTGGTTTCCTGGAAGCTGTTTCAATCAGTCTGACCTCATGTTCCTTGTTGACCTCTCCACTGCCTCTCTCTGTGATGAAGATCTCTGTGTAGAAGTCATTCAGAGGTGTTGGCTGTCCTGCTTTAGAGATTCCCTCAAACACACACCGGAACTTATTCTTCAAATGAGACTTGATTTTATGTTGGCACTCGACAGCAGCAGATCCTAAATGACAAAACAACAGAAGATATCAGTTAGTGGATGGTGACATCAGTGGAAACATGTTATTATTTCCTGTAAAATAATCAACATGATATTTTGTGGCTTCATTACTTGTGGTTGTAGAAGCTGGTCGTGTCAAGGACTGCATGTTACAGATTCAAAATGTTCAGGATTATTTTGTTATTTCAACATCAATATGATTGGCCTAATGATAGTAATAATGATAGTGAATCAGTGGAAAGTGACTTGCTATGCTGAAATAACAAGACAGTGTTGCATCTCTGCCACTGAGTTATTCTGCTGTTGATCTGCAGTGTAATGTTTAATATTCTTTAACCTGATACCCCACAATAACCCTTCATATCTGGATCAAACCATTTAACCTGATACCCCCACAATAACCCAACATATCTGGATCAAACCATTTAACCTGATGCCCCCACGATAACGCTACATATCTGGATCAAACCATTTAACCTGATAGACCCACAATAACCCAACATATCAGGATCAAACCATTTAACCTGATAGACCCACAATAACCCTACATATCTGGATCAAACCATTTAACATGATACCCCCACAGTTACCCTATTGAACCTGAGACCCCCAGAATAACCCTACATATCTGGATCAAACCATTTAACCCCCAAGAGGAAAGATATCTCCACATTGAAGAGTTAGAAATGTAGAAATCTCACATTATATAATTTAGTCTGAACTGTGCAAAAAAAGAGTTTCATACTGCTCTTCAAAATAAGTATTTATTCTCTGTTTTTAAGATGAGAGTCTCTTTATAAAATACTTGTCTCCTCTCTCTTCAAAATAAGAGTCTCTTACCGCCCCACAGTGTGTCGGCCAGTTCCTCCTGGTTCATTTCCATCAGGCAGAGCTTTGTGATGTCTACCACTCCCTCTATGGCGCACCTCCTCTGCTCCTCGTTCTTACCATCCACCTCCTTCTCCTCCTCCCTCTGACTCTCTGAGCATTGTGGGTAATCTGGGAAGAGACCCCTCCAGAGCTTCTTCAGCTCCTTGTCTAGAAAAGTGTGTGCGTTCTCCTCAGCCCTCTGGAACAGAACAAACATCAAGGAGAACTTTACTCTGAACTAACTGAGGACATCAGAAGCATCTGTCCTAGATTCACGTCCCGCTGGTCTAAAGAGGGAAGCCTGGAGACTATTAGCACATCAAGAGATGCTTTCTAATGTTCATGTAGAGTGTAGACGGAAAACTGATGACAAAAGGAAATGTACTGTGTAGTAGACAAAGTCATCTCGAGTGCAGGCTTCGAAAACTCAGACAATAAGACAAATGACTCATAACACAAGTTCCTCAGGTCTACCACCTGTGGAAAACCACGATCGAAGCAGAAACAGAAAACCACAAGCGACGCGGAACAGCGTCCCACTAAGCAACAATAACGGCGTCCCACCTGAAAGTGGAGACTTGCTCTCAACTTGGGCACGAAGAACGGGTACACCATATACTCTGAGAAGAAGAACCGTCCCACCTGAAGGACGGGAACTCAACACTTAAAAACCCCAACTGGACACTGACATGTGTGTGTTAGCCCAGCGAGGCTTGAGCGAGCTTCGTTGTCTTTCCCTGCGTGGAGAGAACTCGGTACCGAGTAGCTGATAGACCTGTAATATCGTTCTTGTACTATTCTATTGATAGACCTTGTTTTATACTTATTAAAACCACAGGAATCGTCAACTCAATTAAAGTGTTGAACTCAATTCTTACTTAGGAGGGTTCCATATAATTAAAAGCCAACTCGATCATTTTACTAGACAACAAGAGCTAAAGTCAAATGTCTTGTTGGACATTTACACACCTTGATCAGCTCTGTTTGATGCTGCTGTATAGAGTGAGCACTGGTAACCTTTGACCTCTCCTGGTGTTGTCTGTGGAGAACACACACACACAAACACATTTTTCCTGACTTGTTAACATCAATAGCAATATCAAAAGAGTCTGATAACAACCAACTGGTCTGTTTTCATCATCTGTTTTATACTCCTACCTCTTCTTTCTGGATGGGCGTCCATCTTTAAATACAGGAGGATGTTCCATAGACCAGTCACTCTTCATGGAGACACAGCTGGGTCCAGGGGAGTCTGCTCTCTCCTGCCTCCTTCTAGAAAAACAAACACCACCTTGAAGTTAGGATTTGTGGATGTCGTTTCATTTGATCATTTATTGAAGGGCTACTCAAATACTTTCTCATGAGGGTCAGATTATTCAAATGGAAATATATGGGGGGGGGAGGTAGAAAAATTTAGTTGTTACAGCATTTAAGCATCTACATGTTGACATAAAAAAGCACTAAATACCCTTCATAGAGTGTTTATTCATAATGTGTTTAGCTACCATAGAAAATAGTCAGTTTATACATTTTTACACAGACCTGTGTTATTCTTCATGTATTATTTGTTTCAATAAATCACTTCATCTCAAAAGATAAATTCAAAACTGATTAAATAAATGGGGCAGTTTGAAAGACATTGAACCTTTTAACATTAAACCTATAAAATCTGGTACAAGTCGTCTTATTATTCATTTCATTCATACTATTCAAATCAACAGTCAAAATAAACGACCTCAGCCATAAATCAATCTAGCAACAAGTGATCATGTGATCGGACATTGGTACTGTTCAGATAGACTAAATGTTCTTCTTCACCTCATCATCGGTCTCTACAGCATGCGGTCCTGTGAAGGGTTTCTTATTTGGACCAAGAAGTGACACGGAGGGAGGCTATGGTACTGCTCTCTGGTTCTGAACAGGACCGGGCCGTTATAGCACCCTCTGGTGGTCGTTCAGAGAGGTTCTGCTCTTTGATTCAACCAGCATCAGAACCATCGGGTGTGTTCCATTGAAGCTGGACTGATGCGTGATGAGGTGCCGTCTCACATTGTGTTCTTCTGTTACTGTGATAGCCGTGTTGCAGATCAACATATGGGCTTTGGTCCCTCATTACTAAACTGATATTTCACAGTCCACTTCTCCTTTAAATGTCCAGTTTCATTGTCTACCTTTTGCCTTTCCAACGTGGACAACCACTTTTTAGCTCTCGAACCGCTTTGCCACAGCCGAGACAGACGTTGGCCCACACACAAACAGTGCGGGTCACAGGGGCGGGACAATGTGGATAAAACAGGTTCCTATTGGAGGAAATTTAACTGGCTCTGTTTCTTGCTCAGAAACAGCTTTCTCCTGGGGGTAATTTATCCTGATTGTTTATGTTCTGATAAATGATTGTGGGCCGGACCAAGATGATCTGCAGGCTGCCAGTTGAATAGCCCTGATTTATTGGCTGAATCCTCACCTTTTCTTAGAAGGTTGCTGATTTCCATCTTTAAACTTAACAGGTGGATCCATAGAGCGGTCACTCTTCATGGAGACACAGCTGGGTCCAGGGGAGTCTGCTCTCTCCTGCTGGACTCTTCTAGAAAAACAAGAACCAGGATTTATGGACGATTGATAGATGCAGTATCTTTATAATCTCTGATGAATCCTCACCTCTTCTCAATAAACTGATTTCCTTCTTTAAACTGGTAAGGATGAGCCATAGAGTGGTCACTCTTCATGGAGACAGAGCTGGGTCCAGGGGAGTCTGCTCTCTCTTGCCTACTTTGAGGAAAACAAACACCACCTGGAAGTTAGGATTTGTGGATGTTTTTTCATTTGATCATTTATTGCAAAGCTACTCAAATACTTTCTCATGAGGGTTAGATTATTGAAATGGAAATATAAGGGGGGGGGGGGGGGGGGGGGGGGCAAAAAATGAAGTTATTATGGCATTTAAGCATCTACATGTTGACATAAAAGCACACTAAATACCCTTCAAACTGTGCATAGTGTTTATTCACAATGTGTTTAGTTAACATAGAAAATAGGATAGCCAGTTTATACATTTTTACACAGACCTGTGTTATTCTTCATGTATAATAAGTTTCAATAAATCACTTCACCTCAGAAGATCAATTCAAAACTGATTCAATAAATGGGGCACTTCGAAAGACATTGAACCTTTTAACATTAAACCTATACAATCTGCTACAAGTCTTCTTCTTATTCATTTCATTCATACTATTCAAATCAACAGTAAAGAATAAACGGCCTCAGCCATAAAGCAATCTAGCAGTAAGTGATCATGTGATCGGACATTGGTACTGTTCAGATAGACTAAATGTTCTTCTTCACCTCATCATCGGTCTCTACAGCATGCGGTCCTGTGAAGGGTTTCTTATTTGGACCAAGAAGCGACACGGAGGGAGGCTATGGTACTGCTCTCTGGTTCCCAACAGGACCGGGCCGTTATAGCACCCTCTGGTGGTCGTTCAGAGAGGTTCTGCACTTTGATTCAACCAGCATCAGAACCATCGGGTGTGTTCCATTGAAGCTGGACTGATGTGTGATGAGGTGCCGTCTCACATTGTGTTCTTCTGTTACTGTGATAGCCGTGTTGCAGATCAACATATGGGCTTTGGTCCCTCATTACTAAACTGATATTTAACAGTCCACTTCTCCTTTAAATGTCCAGTTTCATTGTCTACCTTTTGCCGTTCCAACGTGGACAACCACTTTTTAGCTCTGGAAACGCTTTGCCACAGCAGAGACAGACGTTAGCCCACGCACAGAGAGGGCGGGTCTTAGGGGCGGGACAAAGTGGATAAAACGGTTTCCTATTGGAGGAAATTGAACTGGCTCTAATTCTTGCACAGAAACAGCTTTCTCCTGGGGGTAATTTATCCTGATTGTTTATGTTCTGATAAATTATCGGCGGGCCGCCAGTTGAATAGCCCCGATTTATTGACTGAATCCTCACCTTTTCTTAGAAGGTTGCTGATTTCCATCTTTAAGGCCAGGAGGATGATCCATAGAGCTGTCACTCTCCGTGGAGACACAGCTGGATCCAGGGGAGTCTGCTCTCTCCTGCTGCTCTGGGCTTCAACACAACACACACACAGCTTTTATCTCAGACTAATGATGGAGTCATGATATATCACTGCTGAGCTCTGAGATAGACAACAGTCACAGACATTGAGAGATCCTCTTCTTACCTCTTAGCTTTGCTCTGGGGGCCATATTCCCCAGACAGAGTGGTTTTAGAGGTAGGACCCCCCTCCTCTCTCTCCTCATTCATAGTAGTCTGGAGTCTGGAGACCTTGACACAAACACAACTACATTTTCTTTCTAGCGTTTGTTTTTTCTCTGCTTTTAAATAAGCTGCTTATTGCCGGTCACAGGGGGCTGTTGTCTCTGTTTACTTTGGACGAGAGGCAGGGTGGTCTTTCCTAGACGCAGATTCATAGACCCTCTCATTATCAAGGAGGGGGAAGATGTGGAGATGCTGCCCAGACGTTTCTAATAACTATTTAATTCATCATAATTCATCATCACTAATAACTATTTAATAACTATTTATCATTCCACACTCTCTCTAAGGGCTTCACATCTGTCTGATCAAGATCAGGTTCACCATACATATTTCATGCCTACTGTTCCCTGTGCTGGTTAATCCACATTTGTATCCCTTGTCCTGCGTCCAACATATTAAGAGGATGTCCCGCATTTTGATTGGCTCTAGATTTCAAATGTCAAACCACTGCAGGACGCTTTCCTAAAATCTGGATTTTAGCCAATTGCTGTGAAGAAGGCAGGGAAGGCTGTCATCACGGGGGTGTGTTTGATGTCAATCAAACTGAGCACACATGTGTGTCGAGTGCAGGTGAACCTGTCACCGTCTTTGCTGCCTGCTACGCTCCGCCCAACGCGGAACATGGAGTCACCACAAAGTCACAAGCTGTGCAGATTTAGGCGGAATATGTTGAAAACTACCACAAAGAAAATGAAATGCACTTACAACAAAGACCGTGAAACTCCTTAGAACTGGGTAAAGCCAGTGCAAGGTGATTCTCAGAGTTAATACTTTTCAACGTCCCACGGGGGGATATGATGTGAAACGACATGTGAGAATGTTTATTTCTTAAGGTAGAAAGACACAATTTATACTACTTCTCCATATTGGTAACATGTCCCACATTGTCCCACACAAACATACTCTTTGTCACACGTTTGGTTTGTTGGGATCTACTCAGTGATGAAGACTTTGTTCAAATATGAACGATAGACAGAGAGCTCTGATGTCTAGAAGCTCAGACAGAGAAAGACAAAGAGACACAGTGAGAGGTTTCAAGTATGCTACAGTTCAGAAATGTACATAACATTTAAAAACTTTTTTAACCGTACGTGTTTACAGAAAAATACCACTCGTCCTATTGATATGATATATAAATTATACATATTTATGATATATCAGGGATCAGAGTTGAGTACAGTACCTTAGTCTTCTTCCTGCTGTAATGAAGTGAGCCACACCAAACCGTCTGACTCAGTAACAAGGAAATTATGTTGTGAACCAACCAGTTACCAGTTCCCCTCCCAGTTTATACTCCTCCCAGACTAACCTCTCATAGGCTGCTGTTCTATGACTCAGAGAAAAACAAAGAGACACTTAATAGTTCAAACAGCATGTAGAGACACGTCACTGATGCAGCTCCTTCTTTACAGTAGAACCAACAGGAACATTTATACCATGTTATCAATAAAGAGACTAATATAAACATAATGAATAGAAACAAATGACATAGAAAAGGCCTCCTCTCCTCTGTTTTTAGTGGATCAGTAGGACTTTCTGTAGAATCTATACAATGGATGATTTCTCTTCTCAGAAGAGCAGAGTACAGAGTACGCAGAGTGAGGGTAAGCATGTTTGTACTGGTGTGTGATTCTATAATAGATAGGGTTATTTTCTTCATTCAATTCTCTTCAATGAGTCATCTTGTTGGGTTGGGTTCTTTTTGTGTTTTTTCCTTCATGTTTTTACACCCTTTACAAGCAGGTATTTAGAAAAAGCCCAAGGCAAAGTACACACCCACACACACACACACACACACACACACACACACACACACACACACACACACACTCAATACCAGCAACATAAATTAACATTAGTTTTATTTTGTAATAGGGTTTAAAAATACAACGTGTATGCGCTATTCCATTAGCGTGACAATTTAATATATTATTGTGACTTTGTTGTTCCCTTTGTAGACACTAGGGGCCCCACACCTAATCAGACCAGGCATACACCATACAGGGGGACAGCTGTTACTAACAGCTGTCCTTCTATATGGTGCATGCCTGTAATAACCTGCAGCTGTTTCCTTCACATTGTGTCCCGCCAAGACTCACTGAATGTCGACTGGCCAATCAGATGGCCAAACACGCGCCGCACTAGACGCTCAATTGCATAAAGTAAACTGAAGTTCAACGTGCCCACGCGCGAGACGCGTCTAGTGGGAGGGAACGCCTCTTTGTAAAGTCCCACAAGCAGCAAGGGCGGCTTATTGTCAACGTGTGATCTGTGTCGATGTGAAGGAAACCGCTGCAGCTTATTGGCCTTAGTGACAAGGGCGTGTTGTCACCAGATCGCTGTTTGGAATGGACGTCTGGGACTACTGCTCTACGTGCTCTCACACATGCCCGGCCACATTGTGGGAATCATGGGAAACTTGTTTTCCAGCCAATCACTTTCATTTCCCCCGCGTTGTACTCGTGAACCAATGTGCGTGGAAGGGGAGCACGGGATGGGTTTGAAACCCGACACAAGCTGTACAACCGTCTCCTCCGTTTGGCTCGAGCCAGAGACCGTCCCACCTGTCACTCACTGGATCCTGTGGTCCAATCAAACGACCGCACGCGCTGTTCTCAACTCGCTCATTAATAAAGTCAATCAAGCTTCAGCTTTGTTCCCGCCCCTTTGTACACCCCCGCTAAAAGCAACAAGCTAACTGAACTTATAAAGCCCATGGTTTAGCTGACTGTTTTTAAAGAGCAGTGCTTTTTTACATGGGTGATTAAATAGGGTCCGATCTTCATATTGTATGGTTCATCGTTGTGTTTATTAGGAGAAAGAATATGATTTGAGAATAAATGAGTGTAATAAGTCTCATGGTGGTGAACGTGGTATAAGTAACAATAACTTGTGTTAGATGCTAAATGCTTCTCCTCAAGTGAACCAGTGTTTAGTTGTCTTTTGTGGCGGTCTGAGCCGCCAGTTCATCACGTTGATGCTGCTCATGAGGCAGTATCAGGAGTCAGCCTCTGAACCTCACACAGCACAGGTAGCGTGGATGTGGCCAACCAATGAGAAGAGACCAGCCGCGGGAACAACACGGCGGTAGCGTGCCCGCGCCTTCCGCGTTCCTTCAGCAGCTCGGATGGACTCATGGACGCGCTCTTCTGCAGGCATTCTGCGGCATAACCTGTCGCGCCACGTCCGTGTCAGTGAAGAATCGGAGGGATTTTCAACACGAATATCGTTATCAGCGATCTAATAGTGTGAAATATTGTCCAATGTCCGGTCTTTACACCAAGACTAATCTGAACCAAATCTATTTCAACCACCTATTTGGTTTTGAAGACAACATCGTCCAACTAACATCACCGCGGTGCGCTATTAAACCTTCATTACCCTTTATAGGCTTACATAGTTATAGCAACCAATGAATGACAAAGAATGAAGCTGTTAAGAACTCTTCTATTAAACCTTCATTACCCTTTATAATTAGGCTTATATAGTTATAGGAACCAACGAATAATAAAGAATAAAGCTGTTGAGAACTCTTCTATTAAACCTTCATTACCCTTTATAATTAGGCTTATATAGTTATAGCAACCAATGAATGACAAAGAATAAAGCTGTTGAGAACTCTTCTATTAAACCTTCATTACCCTTTATAGGCTTATATAGTTATAGGAACCAACGAATAATAAAGAATAAAGCTGTTGAGAACTCTTCTATTAAACCTTTATTACCCTTTGTATTCAGTAGAATAGGTACCTTCTCAGTACAATATGTATTCAGTTGAATAGGTACATTCTGTACAATATGTATTCAGTAGAATAGGTACATTCTCAGTACAATATGTATTCAGTTGAATAGGTCTCTACAATATGTATTCAGTAGAATAGGTACCTTCTCAGCACAATATGTATTCAGTTGAATAGGTACATTCTGTACAATATGTATTCAGTAGAATAGGTACATTCTCAGTACAATATGTATTCAGTAGAATAGGTACATTCTGTACAATATGTATTCAGTAGAATAGGTACATTCTGTACAATATGTATTCAGTAGAATAGGTACATTCTCAGTACAATATGTATTCAGTTGAATAGGTACATTCTCCTTACTCTCCTCCGCTCTCTCCCCTCCTTCTCCCATTCTCTTCCCTCCTCTCACTCTCTCCCTCCCTCTCGCCTTTCCCTCTCAGTGTCTCTCTCTCTCTTCACCTCTTTTCCCCTCCCTTTCCCTCTCTCTCTCCCACCTTCCCTCTTCCCCCCTCCCTCCCTCTCTCCTACAGTGAAGCTGACTGTCATCGATGTCTCTGTGTCAACAGCATTGGACCTGTGTCTTCCGATGTAAATGTTCAGTTAAAGTTCATATCTCTCTCCATCTCTCTGTCCCCTCTCCTCTTGTTGCTGTTTTTGAATACGTTTAATGATATCAAATTGCAAACGACTACAGAAAGTAGAAAATATTGACAATGGGAAGTGTTCATTTTGATAACGTAATAAAATGTTTCTAAACCTTTTTGATTTCAATTCAAATTACATATTCACATATACATATTCAGTGGAAAGGGAGCATTCTCTACAATATGTATTCAGTAGAATAGCTTTATTCTCAATCTGTATTTTCCTGAATAATCTCTCTCTCTCTCTCTCTCTCTCTCTCTCTCTCTCTCTCTCTCTCTCTCTCTCTCTCTCTCTCTCTCTCTCTCTCTCTCTCTCTATATATATATATATATATATATATTTAAACCGTATATATATATATGGTTTGTAAATGGTTTTATTAAGTAGGGACTCAATTCCAGGAATCCTTTCCGTGATTCCATGACTTAGTTCAACCAGACTTTTCTACACCATTTGTAGATTGGTTTGCATTCTTTGCATTCGATGACTCCCTCTCTAGGTCAAACACCTGCTGTTGCAGGCATCACCTCTGATTGGCTGATAGGGTTACCCTGTCACCTGCTGATTAAGCGCTGATGTGACACACCTGTCCTCCGCTTGGTGAAACTGAACTGAAGGGATGTTTACAGGGGGGGCCGGCAGCCCTGCAGCCCCAGAATGAACCAGGACTGTTAAGGGCCTCAGGGGACCCAGTTGTTATGTTTGTTTAGACTCCTAGTCCAAAGGATCCCCAATGTCCTACCTGAGCAGCCCAAACCTGGCCATTCATCTCACTGAACGCTCTGGATAAAAACATCTGCTAATGTTCATATTTTGAGTTGTAATTTGGCTAATATGATCTTCTATAGTTGTGAGATAGGTTTAGGAACCAGACAGAATAGTTACATACAACGAGTCTTGTTTTTAATGCCATTACATTTTTGTATAGCACAAAAAGCTACCAACAATTCTGTTTTTCTTTTTCTTAACTCATCTCACTTGGTGCAAGTAGTTCTTCCTGCAAAGTGTGGCGTATGTACACCGGGGGGTTATTTCCTAAACCTGGCGGTCAGTGGCTTGTCAAAGCGTGTGAAGTCATCGCTCAGCCGAGGTTCAGCACCTCGGACAGCGACAGGGGAAGACGTCGCCTACTCTGTCTGCTGTGGTTCAGCACCTCGGACAGCGACAGGGGAAGACGTCGCCTACTCTGTCTGCTGTGGCGGTCCTCGACACACGCAACCACCAGGCCAACGCCATATACACGTTGCCTTTATTTTACACCTTCATGTTATTCAACTATGCCCTTCTAATAAAACTGTGTGTGTGTGTGTGTGTGGGGGGGGTTGCGTAAGAACGAGCCTGCAGACGACTCTTATCAGAACTGCCGATAGATAGATAGATAGATAGATAGATAGATAGATAGATAGATAGATAGATAGATAGATAGATAGATAGATGGATAGATGTATATGGATGGATGGACCACGCTCTGATCACATTGACCAATGGCATGCCACGTCTTCAAGCCACCAGACAACATAGGCCTACACACTGGTGATGTGTAGATTAGCCTACAGCTCAACGTTCAGACGGTAAGGGAGTTAAAACCAAACAACAACCCCTCATTCAAAACCATTGCAGCAGTTATAACATAGCAGCTGTCAAGACACACACACACACACACACGACACACCAGTTAAGGACCAGTAAATTGGGCTGCTGCGTAAACAGTTTACATTTATTGATTCATGCTTGACCCTTTCATCCAAAGAGATTTGCGCTGTGTGAATGTGCCTGCTGTTAGTGTGTGCTCAGATAGCTTTGGATCCTCATCATGTCACACATACCCTAGTCTACCTGTGTACCTGTCTCAGCTTTCTACGTTAGTCTACCTGTGTACCTGTCTCAGCTTTCTACGGTACCTGTCTCAGCTTTCTACGCTAGTCTACCTGTGTACCTGTCTCAGCTTTCTACACTAGTCTACCTGTGTACCTGTCTCAGCTTTCTACGTTAGTCTACCTGTGTACCTGTCTCAGCTTTCTACGCTAGTCTACCTGTGTACCTGTCTCAGCTTTCTACGCTTGTGTACCTGTCCCAGCTTTCTACGTTAGTCTACCTGTGTACCTGTCTCAGCTATCTATGCTAGTCTACCTGTGTACCTGTCTCAGCTTTCTACGCTAGTCTACCTGTGTACCTGTCTCAGCTTTCTACGCTGGTCTACCTGTGTACCTGTCTCAGCTTTCCACCAGTTGCTCAGCGTGTGCTAACACTGTAGCAGTTTGTGTTAATGAAGCAGTAGATGTTTATTCTTGTCTTAACATTTCTTGCTTGTACTACACCACACTGTTAGACGCCCATATCAGACCTATTTAGTGACTCCGCCCACTCCCAGCTCTACACTAACCAACTGCTACACGCTGACCACAAGCAACCAGCTAACCTTTACCTAAACTTAACCATCTCTAACCTTATAGGGCTCATACATTAGAACACATCATGGGATGCTTGTTGTGTGATGAAGCTTCCTCCATGGGTGGTTGTGACATCACACCCAGTAGCAGAGCAGACATAATGACCAGAGAATCTGCATCCTCTTTTCGCACTGACACTTTCTCACTCCGTATCACTCTCTGTCTTCCCTCGCTCACTCAGCATCACTTTCCTTACTCCTCCTCTCTCACCGTGTCTCACTCTCTCAGACTCTGTATCACTCTCTCTGTCTTCACTCTCTAACATATTACATTAATTTAACTTCCCATCTTACTCCGTACATTCACTTAACTTCCCATCTTACTCCGTACATTCACTTAACTTCCCGTCTTACTCCGTACATTCACTTAACTTCCCATCTTACTCCGTACATTCACTTAACTTCCCGTCTTACTCCGTACATTCACTTAACTTCCCATCTTACTCCGTACATTCACTTAACTTCCCATCTTACTCTGTACATTCACTTAACTTCCCATAGTACTCCGTACATTCACTTAACTTCCCATCTTACTCCGTACATTCACTTAACTTCCCATAGTACTCTTTACATTCACTTAACTTCCCATTGTACTCTTTACATTCACTTAACTTCCCATTTTACTCCGTACATTCACTTAACTTCCCATCTTACTCCGTACATTCACTTAACTTCCCATCTTACTCTGTACATTCACTTAACTTCCCATCTTACTCCGTACATTCACTTAACTTCCCATCTTACTCCGTACATTCACTTAACTTCCCATCTTACTCTGTACATTCACTTAACTTCCCATCTTACTCTTTACATTCACTTAACTTCCCATAGTACTCTTTACATTCACTTAACTTCCCATTGTACTCTTTACATTCACTTAACTTCCCATTTTACTCTGTACATTCACTTAACTTCACATCGTACATGATCTTTTACTGTACTGTATCCCCCTCTTATATAGGGAAGATAAGCAGGCGTGTTTTCAGTTTAATTATTATGTTTTGTACAGTGGTCAGCAAGTTATTTGGTTAGACTAGTTAAAAGTTGCCCATACGAAGGCTCTGATTGGTCAACCCATCATCTTCAACCAGATCCTGGGAGAGCTACGACAAGACATCAGAGAGAGAGAGAGAGAGAGAGAGAGAGAGAGAGAGAGAGAGAGAGAGAGAGAGAGAGAGAGAGAGAGAGAGAGAGAGAGAGAGAGAGAGAGAGAGAGAGAGAGAGAGAGAGAGAGAGAGAGAGAGAGAGAGAGAGAGAGAGAGAGGAATATTTGACTGTATTCATAGTTTAATTATATTCTCCTCTCCTAACCTTTCCTCCTCTCCTCTCTCCTCTCTCCTCTCCTCTGGTCTAGTAAGGTAAAGGGGAGATGAGATGTCTCTTATCCGGAACTCTATCCTAGAGTGCCAGGTGTGTGGTAAGTAATGGCCTTGATTATCTTATCTTATCTTAACGTATCTTGGCCTGTCAAACAATTGACGTTAAAGTTTCAGGTCATTACTGAAACTGTCTGTGTGTCTGTCCACCTGCCCATCTGTCTCCCTGTCCCTCTGTCTGTCTGTCTACCTGTTTCCCTGTCTGTCTGTCTGTCTGTCCCTCTATCTGTCTCCCTGTCTGTCTGTCTACCTGTCTCCCTCTCTGTCTGTCCCTATGTATGTCCCTCTGTTTGTCTCCCTGTCTGTCCACCTGTCCCTCTGTCTGTCTCCCTGTCTCTCTGTCTGTCTACCTGTCTCCCTGCCTGTCCACCTGTCCCTCTGTCTGTCTACCTGTCTCCCTGCCTGTCCACCTGTCCCTCTGTCTGTCTTCCTGTCTGTCTGTCTACCTGTCTCCCTGCCTGTACACCTGTCCCTCTGTCTGTCTACCTGTCTGTCTCCCTGTCTGTCCACCTGTCCCCCTGTCTGTCTCCCTGTCTGTCTCCCTGGACCTGTGTGTGTGCAGGGTTCCAGGAGCCGTGGTCGTGGTGTTCCCCTAGCCGCTGCTAAAAGGGCGTGTCCTGCATGGAGGCCTTTGAGTTCCCAGGGTGCCGCTGTGGCTCCTGCCCGCCAGGAACCACCGGCAACGGGACCCACTGCAGAGACGTGGACGAGGTGGGGGCACAGTAGACACACAGTAGAGACACACAGTAGAGACACACACAGCAGACACACGGTAGAGACACAGTAGAGACACAGTAGAGACACAGTAGAGACACACAGTAGAGACAAACAGTAGAGACACACAGCAGACACACAGTAGACACACAGTAGAGACACACAGTTGACACACAGTAGAGACACACAGTAGACACACAGTAGAGACACACAGCAGACACACAGTAGAGACACACAGCAGACACACAGTAGAGACACACAGTAGAGACCCACAGTAGACACAGTAAAGACACACACACAGTAATGGATTGATGAGGGTGTGATAAAGTATGTGTGTTGTGTATTTTGTATGTGTGTATATAATGTATTTGCTATATGATTTATGGTTTAATATATGTATGATATATGTTCCAGTGTGGGGTACCCCGGCTTCTCGTGTGTGTGTGTGGTAATGTGTAGGTACACGTGTACATGTATATAGAGTATATAAAGTATATTCTATGGTGTCCAGTGTGGGGCGTGGCCCTGCTTCTCCCCTGGCTCCTGTGTCAACACCGCAGGGGGCTTCACCTGCCGGCCCTGTCCCGCAGGCTTCTGGGGTCCCCCGCTATCCGGGTCGGGCCTGGAGTACGCCAAGAGCCACAAGCAGGTACACACACTCACCCACGCACGCACACACGTACACACACGCAGACACGCACGCACCCACGTACGCACGCACACAGGTAGAAAATGTAGAACTGAATAAAGTTTATTTTGAACTAACTCCCGAGAATCCTCTCTCTCTCTCTCTCTCTCTCTCTCTCTCTCTCTCTCTCTCTCTCTCTCTCTCTCTCTCTCTCTCTCTCTCTCTCTGGTGAGGAGGGGAGACAGGGGAGAGGGGAGAGAGAGGAGGGGGGAGAGAGAGGAGAGATGATCAAGGGATGTGTCTTTACCCCCCTATGGTGTGTGTGTGTGTGTGTCTAAACATGTGTGTGCATCTGTGTGTAAGTGTGTGTGTGTGTCTATACGTGTGTGTATCTGTGTGTGTGTGTGTGTGTCTATACGTGTGTGTGTGCTGGCATTCCAAACGTCCTGGATAACTGTCCCCGGGTCCCCAACTCCATGCAGACGGACCGGGACGGAGTGGGGGACGCCTGCGACAGCTGTCCTGAACTCCCCTCCTTTACACCCTACCCAGGTACACACACACAGTCACACATGCACACACACAGTCACATAGTCACACACGCACGCACACACATATACACACACACACACACAGTCACACATGCACACACACACACACAGTCACATAGTCACACATGCACGCACACACACACACACACACACGCACACACACTCATACAGTAGTTCACAAACATGAATACATAGCATGTACATTTATTAAAATGTTTATTTACAATCAGGGTACTTCCACATTTTCTTGTGTCAAAACATATTTTTGAATAAAGATTTGTTTCCTGATTACAGACGAATGAAGACAACAACCTGGTTGGAAACGTGTGTGACACCAACCAGGACACGGAGGTGACACACACACACACACACACACACACAAACACACACATAAACACACACACACACACACACACATTTACGCACATACACACACATAGAGTTACAGGAGTGTGTGTGTGCGGGATCATTGTTTTGATTTCTAACATCCATGATATTTGCTTGTAAACTCATAAGCTGTCATGGACAAATCTTTCCCACTTTATTTAAATTATGGACTAACTAAATTAAAGTTAAAGTACTTAACAATATTTTATTAAACTAATCAAAATATGCTTACTGTTGTAATTTGTACACAATGTGTATGCATGACAAGGATGACCATAATCCCAGATTAGCTAGAAAGCAGAGCAGAGATAGCAGAGAGGAGGACGAGAAGGGAGAGGAAGGAGAGAGGAGAAACTAAGATGAGAGGAGGGAGAGGAGAGGAGAGCTGACAAGACAAAGTCACTTTACTCACACACATGGGGTGAATCTTTACATGTAGTCACTGTGATCTTTGTGTAAGGTGTAACACATGTTGGGTTGTTGTATGGTGGACATTAAGTCATTGACTGGGTCATCAGCTAAAAACTTGTGCAATCGATCAGTGATTTTAATCCTTCTATGAATCCCATAATGTGTAAAATAGGGGTTTTAGGCAACAAATGTACATTTTTTTATATCTCCCTAATAATGTACCTACTCTACTTAATACAAATTGTACTGAGAAAGTACCTATTCCACTGAAAATTGACATATTCCACTACATATTGTACTGATAATGTATTACACTGAATACATATTGTACTGATGATGTACTTATTCCAATGAGAATGACCCATTAAATTTTTTGCAATTTATTGTAGGAATCAGAAAAGTTCACAAACATTTCATTATGTTGTCATTCATGATTCAGAAATATAAACTGTTTAAAAAACTACAGATTATGTTATACAAACTAATCATCCCAACTTGTTCTAAACAACTGCAACCGTTTACAATTTTATAGCATTACACTTGAACAATAGAGTGTAATTTAAGAATTTCTAATGGGTTAGATTTTATGTTAGTAAGGGTTATTTTCTTAACGAATTGATCCTTGTTAAAAGACAGCAGATTATACATTATATACATTAATGCAGTTCTCTCAGATCTCACATAGCAGAGATTCTCAATCATGAAACAACATTAGTTGTTTTGGTTGATTGATTATTTGATCATCAAACAAAGGTCCTAGTCTGTTTGATTGACAGGTGAGATGATCAGGGGGGCAGAGTTTATACCTTTATAATTATAGAGACATGGGCAGAGGAATGGATAGAGAGGCTCACTAAAGGTGCAGCCAGTGGCAGAGTAGATATGAACCCTGGCTTCCACATCATAGAAGGAGACCAGACCCTCATCATAATCAACAAACACCCCCACCTTCTGGAGCTCAGCTCTCAGAGGGAGACGGACATCAGGTTTATCATTAAATACCAACCCATCGCTGTTGAAGTAAAGAATCCAGTAACCACTCTCAGGGGTCAACATGATTTGATCTTTTCTGTTGATGGATTCTCTGGCCACTCCTAAACGCCATGCCATCTTGTCTTTAACCTGGACCTCAAAGTAAAATCTCCCTGAGGAGAAGCTTTGCCTCGTGAGAACACATATACATTGTGTAAATCTCTTATGGTGGACTGGGAGTTTCTTCCTTAGACCTCCATAATGTATATGTTTCCCATCCTCAGACAGGATGAGCTGGGGTGGAGCTGTATCAGGATCCAGAGTGACATCTACTTCATACTGCTGGACCCTCTTCAGTTCAGCAGCATCACACAGTTTCTTCATCTCCATGTTCAGTATCTCCTCCAGCTGATCCAGGGATCTCCACAAGGTCCCTACGTATAACGGAGGACGGACCTCCACCGTTGTCCAGTCCCTGGTGGGTGGAGGATTCTTCAGGGATCTGAAGGTCTGGAAGAAGTGGAGGTGGTCTTCAATCTGTGAGAGCTGCTTCACCTCTGAGATTCTATTGGTCAGATCTCCTATTTCCTGCTCCAGCTTTTTGAAGAGGTCTTCAGCCTCTTTCTCTGTTGATTTCAGTCTGGGGTTTGGCAGTAAGAGGTAAAACACACTAGGCAGGACTTCACAGCCTTCAGCTGGGTCCCAGTACAGACGTCACAGGGAACTTCTCCTGGTTCAACACAAGGCTGCTCTTTGACTCGTACAGACCTTCTAAACTGATCAGCCATCTCTGATATGAAGGTATTGACCTGTAAATCAGGTCTTGTCTGGAACAGTTTGTTACAAACAGGACATTTGTACTGGACTTGGCCATCCCAGAACCTTGTAATACAGGTTCTGCAGAAGTTGTGTCCACATGGTGTGGTGACTGGGCTGTTGAACACATCCAGACAGATGGGACATGAAAATATATCCTCAGACCCGGAAGAGTCGGACGACATTCCTAAAAAAGAAATTATGAAAATTAAATTACCATTTTAACTATCCGTTATATGTTGTATACATGTAATAATGTGTTAATATTCATAAATGTGTTGTTATTTCTAGCAAAGCTCTTGAGCCAACAGGTCGGTACAACACCACTGAACATAAACACACTGGTCACTATCGACTCTCACACCGCTACCACCGCGAATGAAGGAGCCAACTGCACTCACACACAGGGAAGATTCTAACGCCACTACTACTCTGATCCATACTGCTTATCCAGCCGCTACTTTAACGCTACTCTTATCGCTTCTTTTAAAAGAAGACAAGTTAAGAACAAGACATCTTTCATCAACACCAACACCGTACACAGGTTTTGAATATATATATTTGAACTATTATAGACTCTATACTATTGAGAACATTGAAATGTGATACAAACAAATAGAAATCAATAAACAAGAGAAAAGAAAAGACAGTGGCATAGAGCAACAGGGATGGGGTCTGCATGCAGCTGGGCCTCAAAAAGGCCTGAAGCCTTATCTGAACAGTTCTTCTGAAGGAAGATCTGATTTTTTCCTTTCCTAGTTAGTAATCATTCTGGATGAACGATCACCAGGAAGTAAATCTATTTCCTTTGTTCCTCAAATACCGCTTGCAGCGCCGGGTACGTCGGAGCTCATCGATACTTAGATTAGATTACATTTTATATACTACGGTGTGTAATAGTATCCCGGGGGCAGCCCCCAGGGGCCCCGGGTAACTCCCGGTTTCGGGACCCATCCCTACTCACACCTGCGTCCTCCTCGTGAAGAACGCCCTGATGCTTTAACACCAAACTAACTTTGTTAAAGTCCCGTGTTGGCCTCGCCTGGTCGGGTTCAACCAAAGCACACAGAGCGCGGCCCCGCGTGTGGCGCCGCGCTCCAAACAGGACGCCGAGCACCGAGCACGCGCTGGTGGAATCCGACGAGGCGACACAATAGAGCACGTGAAGGTTGGTTTCGCTAAGCATCAACATCACGTGTTCACACGGAGCGCAGGAGACCCGTGTGGGGCTAACGCTACAGTACAACATGGCGCCCTGCGGACAGGACGGTAACAATGAGGATTAGAGGTTCAATGTGTTGGACCCACCTTGGAATGTTTCTATCCCAGCTCTCTGCTTTAAAACGTCTTGTTCTTCGTCTCCGGAGAGGCTAATGCATCCACGTCGTCTCTTCGTCATGTCGTCTCTTCGTCGGTTGGATTTCCGTAAACTTCCGTTTCCTGAACAAGAGAGAGGGCTGTTTATACAGAGCTCCAGGCTCGGGCCCGCCCCCTCGGTAGGACACTTCTGGTCCGAGTTTGGAGTACTCCGGAAGAGACGATACGATACGAACGAACCATACACAGCCTCAACGTTTCCTCTACTCTCACCGTGCGTGTGCGTTACGCCGTCGCCGCCGTCGTTCGTTCCGATCTCGTTCACCGCTTGTCTGTCCGTCTCGATGCTTCTCTCCGTTCCTTCACTCCGTTTGTCCGTCGTCGTTTTCTCCGTTCTTTGTTTTTTTTTTATTATCAAAAATATCAATTTATATTTACATGATCATTCTGGTATAGATAATAACATGCAACAATCACATACACACCCAAAATAATCCTGCTCACCATACACATCATACACAACATAACTTATAAAAAATAAAAACTAACATCCTCCACAAAACAAAACAACATAAACATTAAAAAATAAACATAAAAAATAAACATAAATACACATAAAGAAACATTCTTTAAAAATGCATGTGGATAGCTCTCTATCCATTCCTCTGCCCAGATTTTTGTGATGCAGGTAACATCTCTGCCCCCCTGATCATCTCACCTGTCAATCAAACAGACTAGGACCTTTTGTTTGATAATAAAATAATCAAATGACCAAAACTACTAATGTTGTTTCATGATTGAGAATCTCTGCTATGTGACATCTGCATTAATGTATATAATGTATAATCTGCTGTCTTTTAACAAGGATCAATATGTTAAGAAAATAACCCTTACTAATATAAAATGTAACCCATTAGAAATTCTTAGATTACACTCTATTGTTCAAGTGTAATGCTATAAAATTGTAAACGGTTGCAGTTGTGTAGAACATGTTTGGATGATTAGTTTGTATAACATAATCTGTGGTTTTTTAAACATTAGTTTATATTTCTGAATCATGAATGACAACATAATGAAATGTCTGTAAACCTTTCTGATTTTAACAATAAATTGCAAAAAATAGAATGGGTCATTCTAAATGGAATAAGTACATCATCAGTACAATATGTATTTAGTGTAATACATTCTCAGTGGAATAGATACATTCTCAGTACAATATGTATTCAGTGGAATACATTCACAGTACAAAATGTTTTCAGTTGAATAGGTAAATGTTCTTTGGAATATGTACATTCTCAGTACAATTTGTATTATTATGAGGGGAATAAAAAAATGCACATTTGTTGCCTAAAGACCCTATTTTACACATTATGGGATTCATGGAAGGATTAAAATCATTGATCGATTGCACACGTTTGGTCAATGACTTAATGTCCACCGTACAACAACCCAACATGTGTTACACCTTACACAAAGGTCACAGTGACTACATGTAAAGATTCACCCCTTGTGTGTGAGTACTGTGACTTTGTCTTGACAGCTCTCCTCTCCATCCTCTCCTCTTAGTTTCTCCTCTCTCCTTCCTCTCCCTTCTCTTCATCCTCTCTGCTCTCCTTTCTAGCTAATCTGGGATTATGTTCATTTTTGTCATGCAGACACATTGTGTAAACATTACAACAGTAAGCATATTTTGATTTGGTTAGTAAAATATTGTACTAGTGTATAGTACTTTAACTTTAATTTAGGTATACCATAATTAAAATAAATTGGCAAAGATTGGTCCATGACAGCAATGAGTTTACAAGCAAATATCATGGATGTTAGAACTCAAACAATGATCCCGCACACAAACGCACACACGCACACACGCACACACGCACACACGCACGCAGACACACACACACACACACACACACACACACACACACACACACACACACACACACACCTCCTAACTATTCCAGCAGTACCAAAAAGAGAGGTGGGCGATCCCGTGACAACTGAAAAAAGAGTTAAATGAAACGTTACGAAACAAAACCTAAACTCTACGAGGTCTTTAGGAGAACTACTGTTTTCTAACATCTGGCCCAATGTAGGACTAGTAGTTAGTTAGTTTGAGCTCGCCACTGAGCCTCTCTCTTATGTTGGTAGTTAGTAGCTTTGATAAACGGCCTCACATCTTACTATTGAGTCATTTATCAGACGCGTTCATCCAAAACTACTTACAGTGAATACAGATACACATAGGCGCTGGAAGTATGGCGCTGAGAGTGCTGCAGCACCCCCTGTTGGCTGAGAGGGAAATAATATTGGAAATAATAATGTTGTTTTTAAATAAGTTTTGATTTATATATTATAGACAATACTTTTCTTAAGGCTGAGTAGCAGCTGGTCCTAAAATGTATTTACTGAGTTGGTTGAGTGGTAGTAGGTCCTATCGACTCATCCTGCCAGTTTGAGTAAATTGTTATGCATTGCTAGGGTAACGTTGTCTTGATTTGGAGAACATGTTTTTTTTAAGGCTGATTGATGAATTGATGAATTTTGGGATGAATTATACAGGATAGCCATTTGTGTATTTACCGTTTTATGATGTACACTGTATATAGACTCATGTTTAAATTATGGAATTGGATCATATTTTGTAACATACATGTACTGTTTTCTGCTGTCCCATCCTGTCTCCCCTTGCATGCTCACATAGGCACATGTGCACACACACACACACACACGCACACACACACACAGTATTCTTAAATATATCTATTCAATCACTCACAGACATAACATACACTTCCACCCAAAAGGACCACAATGGAAACAAGCTCTTGGGCTTTGTTGTGTTTGATCCCTTTGACAGTTGTCAATAAAGAATTGACAAATCTCGGGGCGGTGCGCTGGCACTCCGGACACGCCTGACAGTGCTGAGTGACGTCCCTCTTAACCCCGGGCCAGTAAACCCGCTCTAGGATTGTGTCCCTAGTCTAGCCCATGCCTAGGTGAGCCCCTAGTACATGGGAATGGGCCATGTAAAGGACTTTGCTCATGTAGGGGTGGGGGCACCACCAACTGCAGGGTCACTGCTCCCCCCCCTCCCCCCCTCTACTACCCGATAAAGCAAGCCCGCCCTGGTGCTGGAATGGGGGTGGGGTAGGTTACTCACCGACTCCCGGGCCTGGCCGTCACGGGCGAGGACGTGGCTCCAGGCGTGCTTCAGGGCGTCGTCCTGGGGGGGGGTGGTGGTGAACTGCCCGGGCCGGTCCCCCCCCCCCCCCCCCCCCCTCTCCCACCCCAAGTCAGAGACCTCTGTGAGTGGGGAGCCCTCCGCCTCTCCGGGTGGGGGCGGACTGTTTCGTGGCGGTCACGGGGTCTGGGGGGGGCCTGGGGGAGGCCCCGTGGTGGGCCCTCCCATCGGCGGTTTGGGACCGTCTCTCCCGGGGCCGTCGCCCTCTCCGGACGACTCGCCACAGGCGGGTGGGACGGAGTCGGCCGCGTGGCCTCAGCTGGGGTCGGGGGGCCGGGGGCCCGGCTAAGGGCTCCAGAGCAGGTGGAAGATGGGGCGGTCTCTCCCTGTGAGTGGGGGTCCCAGCTGAAACAGCGCCATTCCTCTCGGGCTGGGGTCGGCAACCTCGGCGGGGGAGGGCCAATGACGACGTAGTGGGCTAAAAAAAGGGTTTGAATGTTTTGTCAACCAAAATAAACGGCACATCCTACTACTGCAAATGTCATAAATGCAACAAACTATAGACTATTAGTTATTTAATATGTAGTATAACTAAATATAAAACGTTGTACGCTGTGTTATCTTCATTTTAGGGGTCAAGTAGGTTTTATTTGGTGGGAGAGGGACCACAAACGGCTCTTTAGAGAGTGCAGGTTGCAGACCCCGGCCCCAGTGAACACAAGTCAGTGGTGCATTTAAGCCGTGATGGCGCTTTACTTCAAAGAAAAGAACAAACGTCAGGGGCCCAACAGAAAACAAAAAGTGTTCTGGCTCCGTGAGCCATGGAGAGACCTCCGGTAATGTTCCCAGTAGCGCCAGTCTCCTCCGAGGGGGGGGGGGGGGGGGGGGGGGGGGGGGGTGTAATACAGGCCCGGACGCCACTCGTAAGCGTAGCGTCACCGCCCCTCCGAGGGGTTGGTCCAGCTTCTCGTTCCGGGTAGCTGCGCTCCAACGTCCGTTCCCCAGGGCGGCTCCGGTTCTAGGGAAGAGGGAAACGGTCCTCTACCCGCGAGCATCCTCTCCCCCAGGCTGTTGGGTGTTCGTGGCGTTAGGCTGCGTTCTCCGCTCTGCGACACACGACACACACACGCAGCCCGTTTACACGTTTGGTAGGACAAACCTTAAAACAAGTCACCCCGAGTCCCGTGTCTGCTGGCGTTCCTCCTCCTCCTCCTCCTCCTCCTCCTCCTCCTCCTCCTCCTCCTCCACCGTCGCAGGTGTTTCCCACGGCGCTGAGCGGGGCCAGCGCTAATGCGCTCCCGGGGGCCAGCTGGGGGAGAGCGGCGGTCTGCTCCGTCTACCAGCGCTCCCCTGGGCCGTCTGGGCCGCTGCGCTGGAGCCGGGCTGACACAATGTCTTGAAACACATCTCTAGTGGGACTGCTGATGTCTTCTGTGTCTCTCTCCATTTCTGTCTGACCAAAGACATCCTGCAGGGAGAGAGAGAGAGAGAGAGAGAGAGAGAGAGAGAGAGAGAGAGAGAGAGAGAGAGAGAGAGAGAGAGAGATTAACTTTAATTCATCGTTTGGATGGAAGACACAGGCCTAATGCTGTTGACAGAGACACACATCGATGACAGTCAGCTTCCCTGTAGGAGAGAGAGAGAGAGAGAGAGAGAGAGAGAGAGAGAGAGAGAGAGAGAGAGAGAGAGAGAGAGAGAGAGAGAGAGAGAGAGACAGAGACAGAGACAGAGACAGAGACAGAGACAGAGAGAGAGAGATTATTCAGTACAATACAGATTGAGAAGGTAGATATTCTACTGAATACATATTGGACAGAATGCTCCTTTTCCACTGAATATGTCCCATTCTACTTTTGTAAAGTTGAATTGAAATCAAAAAAGTTTACAACCATTTTATTACGTTATCAAAATGAACACTTCCCATTGTCAATATTTTCTACTTCCTGTAGTCGTTTGCAATTTGATAACATTAAACTTATAAAAAACAGCAACAAGAGTAGAGGGGACAGAGAGATGGAGAGAGATATGAACTTTAACTGAACATTTAGATTGAAAACACAGAGCTAATGCTATTGACACAGAGACATCGATGACAGTCAGCTTCACTGTAGGAGAGAGGGAGGGAGAGGGAGAGAGGGGAGGATAGAGCGAGTGAGAAAGGGAGAGAGAGGGAAGTTGGGGGAGAGAGAGAGGGGGAGGGAGAGAGCTATGAACTTTAACTGAACATGGAAGACACAGTGTTATAGTACAGAACGAGGGACCCAAATGCAGGACACAGGAGACAGAGACGAAGGAGGGTTCAAAGGGATTTATTCACGGGAAGCAGACGGGGGCTGGGCTAGTCGCGGTCAGGCGGGCAAGAGTTGGGCGGCAGGCGGACAGTCAGGCGGACAGGGGCTAGGCGATAGGCGGGTGGTCGGGGAGGCCAAGGTCACAGCAGGTACCGGAATCCGGAGGGAAGCTGGACACAGGAAGAGGGTAAGCTAGGGACAGGCAGAGACAGAGAGAGAGAGAGAATCACGAGAGTCAGGATTGCGGGAACGAAGATACTACCGGGTGGAGAGTAACAACGAACTGGCGCCGGCTGCTAGGAAGCGCGGTGGAGAAATAGGGAGCGTAGATTGGTGATTGCTGGCAGTGTGTGTAAACAGAAGCACGTGGAGAAGTGGCAGCCGGCGCCCGCTAGGTGGCGGCAGTGGACGGAGTGACACACAGGCCCAATGCTGTTGACACAGAGACATCGATGACAGTCAGCTTCACTGTAGGAGAGAGGGAGGGAGAGGGAGGGATGGGGGAAGAGGGAAGGTGGGAGAGAGAGGAGGGAGAGAGGGAAAGGGAGGGGAAAAGAGTTGAAGAGAGAGAAGAGACACTGAGAGGGAAGGAGAGGCAGGGAGAGAGTGAGAAGAGGGGAAGAGAATGAGGGAAGGAGGGGGAGAGAGCGAAGAAGAATGTACCTATTCTACTGAATACATATTGTAGAGAATGTAACTATTCTACTGAATACATATTGTAGAGAATGTACCTATTCTACTGAATACATATTGTAAAGAATGTAACTATTCTACTGAATACATATTGTAGAGAATGTACCTATTCCACTAAATACATATTGTACTGAGGATGTAGTTATTCTACTGAATACATATTGTACTGAGAATGTACATATTCTACTGACTAATTATTGTACTGAGAATATAGCTATTCTACTGAATACATATTGTACTGAGAATGTACCTAGTCTACTGAATACATATTGCAGAGAATGTACCTATTCTACTGAGTAATTGTAGAGAATGTAACTATTCCACAGAAAATTACCCCATTCTACCTTTTGTACATTTTTATTGAAATAAAAAGTGTACAAACATTTGATGTCATTCATATTTCAGAAGTATAAACTAATAAACTCGTTTTGTTTAAGAAACTAGAGATTTTTAACATGCACCTGCAAATGTTTACAATTTCATATTGTTAAATGTGTAAAAAACATTCAGCAGTAATCAGATATTGATCAATATAGTATATGTAATCGAATAATGTATCATGGGTTATATTTGACAATAGTCAGGGTTCTTTTCCGAAGGAATTCCTTCTTGTCAAATGAAAGCAGTACAACATTAATGCAGTTCTCTCAGATCTCACATAGTAGATATTATAATTCATGAAACAACATTAGTGGTTTTGGTAGTTTGATTATTTTATTATCAAACAAAGGCCCTAGTCTGTATGATTGACAGGTGAGATGATCAGGGGGGCAGAGTTTTTACCTTTATAAACATAGATCCCTGGACTGAGGAATGGATAGAGAGGCTCACTAAAGGTGCAGCCAGTAGCAGAGTAGATATGAACCCTGGCTTCCACATCATAGAAGGAGACCAGACCCTCATCATAATCAACAAACACCCCCACCTTCTGGAGCTCAGCTCTCAGAGGGAGACGGACATCAGGGTTATCACTAAATACCAAACCTTCCTTGTTGAATAAAATAGTCCAGTAACCATTCTCAGGGATTGGGTTGATCCCACCGTTTCTGCCGATGGACTCTCTGATCACTCCTAAACACCATTCAGTCTTGTCTTTAACCTGGACCTCAAAGTAAAATCTTCCTGAGGAGAAGCTCTGCCTCGTGAGAACATTTAGATTCTGTGTAAATCTCTTAGGGTTGTCTGGGAGTGTCTTCCATACACCTCCATGATGTACTTGTTTCCCATCCTCAGACAGGATGAGCCGGGGATGAGCTGTATCAGGATCCAAAGTCACATCTACGTCATACTGCTGGACCATCTTCAGTTCAGCAGCACGCAGCTTCTTCATCTCCATGTTCAGTGTATCCTCCAGCTGATCCAGGGATCTCCTCAAGGTCCCTACGTATGACGGAGGACGGACCTCCACCGTCGTCCAGTCCCTTGTGGGTGGAGGATCCTTCAGGGATCTGAAGGTCTGGAGGAAGTGGAGGTGGTCTTCAGTGTGTGAGAGCTGCTTCACCTCTGAGCTTCTATTGGTCAGATCTTCTATTTCGTGCTCCAGCTCTTTGATGAGGTCTTCAGCTTGTTTCTCTGTGGATTTCCGTCTCTCTTTAACCGTTTGGTTGAAATCATCCTGCCACTTTTCAATGTAGCGCTTCAGAGCAGTGAAGACCTGAACACTATCAGCTATCTCTCTGTCTGCGTCTTTCTTGCTAAATTCTACTGTGTCTTTGATCTCCTTAATCTTTAGTTTTCTCTCCTTGATCATCTGCTGAACTTCAGTCTCTATCTTCACCAGCTTTGCCGTCTTCACTTCATATTCCTCCTTTAGAGGTACAACAGGATGGGACCTGTGGTCACCCTCTATGCAGAACAGACACACACACACCTGCTCAGTCTGGCAGAAGAGCTCCAGAAGTCGGTCGTGTTTCTTACACATCCTGTCTTCCAGACGGTCCATAGGCTCGACCAGCCGATGTCTCTTCAGGCCTGCGACTCTCTGATGTGGCTCCAGGTGGGTTTGGCAGTAAGAGGTAAAACACACTAGGCAGGACTTCACAGCCTTCAGCTGGGTCCCAGTACAGACATCACAGGGAACTTCTCCTGGTTTAACACAAGGCTGCTCTTTGACTCGTACAGAACTTCTAAACTGGTCAATCATCTCTGAAAAGAGGGTATTGACACGTAGATCAGGTCTAGTGTTGAAAGGCTCATTGCAAACAGGACATTTGTACTGGACTTGGTCATCCCAGAACTTTGTAATACATGTTATACAGAAGTTGTGTCCACATGGTGTGGAAACTGGGCTGTTGAAGACATCCAGACAGATGGAACATGAAAAGCTCTCTTCAGACCAGGAAGTAGCAGAGGCCATTCCTAGACACAGACGACAAGGTTTATGTACTGAGCAATTCCTATATTTGACTAATTCCATAACGGGAAGAGAGGTTTTAACTTCTGTCAAAGTTGTGTTGTTTTACTCACCTTGTTGTTGCTGTCTGTAAGACTATTTGCTCCAAAATGCGTTTTACTTTTCTCCTGAAAGAGAGATCTGCTTTCACGTCAGGTGGCTTTGGTTTCTATGAACATTACGTTTCGTTTCCTGAACAACACGTCCTCTCCTCTCCTCCCCTAACTCTGGGCTCCTCCTCTAATAACTGGCTCCGCCCCCACAGACACAGTTCACTGATGTTTCACATTTCACTCTGAGATTGGGCGTGTTGATGTACTGTGTAGGCTAATTCAAATGCATTGATGTGTGGTAAAATATGTTCAATCTTTAATAGACAAAACACAGACCAAGAGATATTGCAAAACCAGAGACAATTGTGGTGATTTACTGGTGATTTGAGGTCAGATTCAAACCGGCGACCTTACGTCTGTGAGGCAGGAGTTGAACCACTACAGTAGATGGACATGTGTTAGAATTACTGGATTTCAATTACACTATGTTTGGAGAGGGAGCGGTCTTACAAACGTGGTAGATGTATGACTTATAAACCGGTTTACTGGAAGTAAACACATCTAAATAATCAAAGACATAATGACACACACACAAAGGCACACACACAGAGACAAACACACACACACACACACACACACACACACACAGACACAGTGGTTTCATAATAGATGCCGTTTATGGGTGATATTTTGCCACAGACACAATGGTTACATAGTAGATGCTGTTTATGTGTGGTATTCTCCTACCTGCTGGCAAATTGGTGCAATAAACGTAAGAGCAATCACGTTAATTGACACTGTGACATCATGGAATGAGATATGGACACAAATATTGTATTATATGCTAAGGGAGGTGTCCTCTATGTGCATGCCAAGTTACACGTTTCTGATCTCTTCTGAGCTGAGTTGTGGCTGATATAGTAACGTTCCATCATTTGTATATTTTGAATGTACCATAACTCAGCCATTTTTTACCCAATGAAAAATCGCTCAAATATTTAAGCTCAAACAGGCCCAAAGATCATGAATCTGCAATCCCCTTTTTCTTGGGAAGCTCTGTTTCTGTAAAATAAGATTTTTTAAGGTTTCATGAAATGTTCACTGTACAGCAAAATCGACCCTGATGGATTCTATGGTCCCTTTAGATAAAATGTTCAACATGTGAAATAAGCCATATACACAAAGTTTTAGAAATGTTCATCCATAGGGGCAGATGTGCCGATCGTTTAACTTTGACCGGATATTATAGCGCCCCCTATGCCTGCTTACTGGGGATATGTACAAATCCCCCTAATATGAAAACTTTAGATTACTCCACCGCGGAGATATAAGCGTTGCCAATCAAGAATAATAACTAGGACTGCAAGCAGTCACACAAGGTATTCACAGCCCACACACCTCCTTCCCAGGCACCTCCTTCCCCACGCACCTCCTTACCACCGCACCGCCTTCCCCACACACCTCCTTCCCCACGCACCGCCTTCCCCATGCACCTCCTTCCCCATGCACCTCCTTCCCCATGCTTCTCCTTCCCGATCGGGGTAGGACTCGAACCGGCGACCCTACGTCAGTGAGGCCGGACCACTACACTACATGGACATGAAGGTTTACATGTTCAATTCACACTATGTTTTGAGCTGGAGCGGTCTTCCAATAGTGGCAGATGTATGACTTATAAACCGGTTTACTGGAAGTAAACACATCTAAATAATCACTAACCATGTTTCTAAAGTAAACAGTGTCGACAGCCACCTTCAAAACGGACCATTGAGAAATGATGTGTGTACCCCATTATGGCCTAGCCTGCGTTGTAGAGAGGCCTCGGTTTGGATAGGCGAACGTCAAGCCAATGCATCCAATTATATTCTGAACATTTTTATATTTTCAAATATAAAGACATAGAGAGACACACACACAAAGGCACAGACACACAGAGACAGAGACACACACACACACATTCATGCACACTCAGACATACAGAGAGACACGCAAACAGAGATAGACTGACAGAAACACAAACAGACAGACACACACAAACACACAGACAGAGAGACACGCACACACATACATACATGCAGACTCAGACATACAGAGAGACACGCAGACAGAGATAGACAGACACACACAGACAGAGAAACACGCACACACAGACATGCAGACTGAGAAAGACAGACAGACACAAACAGACAGACCCACACACATACATGCACACTCAGACATATAGAGAGACACGCAGACAGAGAGACACGCAGACAGAGATAGACAGACAGACACAAACACACAGACAGAGAGACACGCACATACATGCACACTCAGACATACAGAGAGACACGCAGACAGACACAGAGAGAGAGAGAGACACACACACACACATATACATGCACACTAAGACATACAGAAAGACACGCAGACAGAGAGACACGCAGACAGAGATAGACAGACAGACACACACAGAGAGCGACACACACACACAGACAAACACACACATACATGTTCAATTCACACTATGTTTTGAGAGGGAGCGGTCTTCCCATAGTGGCAGATGTATGACTTATAAACCGGTTTACTGGAAGTAAACACATGTAAATAATCACCAACCATGTTTCTAAAGTAAACAGAGTCGACAGCCACCTTCAAAACGGACCATTGAGAAATGATGTGTGCATCCCATTATGGCCCAGCCTGCGTTGTAGAGAGGTCTCGGTTTGGATAGGTGAACGTCAAACCAATGCATCCAATTCACTTCCAAAAGTGGTTATATTCTGAAATACCTTTATATAAAATATAAAATACAGAATATACAGAGTATGTTTAAAAAAAATTAACTGTACAGTTGTGCAGGAATGTGCAAAATATGACCATGCAAATGTTCACAGTATTAAGTTGAACAAAATGTGGAATGTGCAAGAAACTAAACGATGACAGGCTGTGCATCGCTGCACCTGTCCTCCACACTTCACACACCTCCACCCAATGCTGAACACCAACTTAATGGTGTTGAAATACAAGACGCAGTGTAGTGACAACAAGTGTGTCTCCAATTCTCATAGCTTTTATAGATTTGAACTCTGGAGACATTATAAACACGCTTTGCACATCCCGTCATGACAAAACCCGCATCAATAAACATGATGTAAAAGCGTTTGACTGATTCTAAAGGTGAACTGCCTGTGATTGACGCGTTTCAGCGTGTAGAACAAACGCAGCAGCGTTTTAGTGGAGCAGTGAACATGCAGCAGCGAGTCGGCCTGCCGACGGAGAATCCTTCTCAGCAGCTGAGTAGGTGTGTGCGTAATCCCTGCCCGTTTCCATTGGTCCGCAGTAAAGCATATAAAAGCACGGAGCCAAAGACACACTCAGCGGTCCAAGGCACAAGCCCATAAGGCGAAGACTAGACGGCGTAGCCTACATGAAATATAACAGATGTGTTTATTGCCGCTACGCTCGCTGCAGGAATGCGCCCCGGCGAGGACGCGCACAGTGCACACACGAGCAGCAGAGCTATGAGAGCAGCAGACAGCAGATTCAGAGTAGGAAGTAAAGGAAGCAGCGCTCCGGGGTTGGAGTGTGTGTGTGTGTGTGTGTGTGGGGGGGGGGGGGGGGGGGGGGGGGGGGGTCTGCACGCGTCTCTGTGTGTGTGTGTGTGTGTTTGCGCGGCTGTGTCTGCGCGTGTCTGTGTCTGTGAGCGTGTTCGCTTTCCTTGAAAACACGTGACAATTGACGACAGCCTCAAACCGGGCAGCCCCCGATTGGCTAGCACAGAAAGGAGGCGATTCCTGTGAGTTATCCAAGGCTGTGATTGGCTGTCTGGACTCCCCAGTGCGCCATAGTCCTGTCTCTTCCTCATTTAAAGTTAGGTCTTTATCAGCGAGGATCCCTTAACACAGTCTTTCTCTAGATCGTCTTTTAATAACTTTTACCTGATTTACTTGATTTAGGAACACTTTAACCTCCTTTTCTTCCCTTGCGTTTCTACTTTTATAACTTTATGCCGTATGGGGCAGAACAGATTTTAATCATGGAATAGATAAGGTAGGCCCAGTTTACTACCATTTATATTGTCTTTAGGTTATTTGTATATTAAATTATTTAATCTTGGGAAATGGTTCCGTGTAACGCTTATCAATTACATTTTCCAGACTCATTTTACTATAGAGAAATACAACGTTAGTTTGATGTTATATTGTTCTATTCTGACCCGTGTGGTAAATTGAACATTGCATTTGATATTGAAGTGATTCGTTTGTCTTGATGCTACTCAAAATGAAAAGACGGACGTGCCAGAAATCCTTTGAATGTCCTTATATTTAAATCACAAGTAAAATATTGGTGCGTCGCGCAGACGACTGGGAATGGGCCCGTTTATAAATCCTCCTAGTGACGTATTGCTGGACTGTACCACTTTCACAGGGAGAGGGGGGCGGGGTTCAGGCAGGTAAAGACTCTGTTCCTGTGGTTTGAACCACAGCTGGAGCCATAGAGGGAGAGAAAGAGACTCGTTGGCCAGCGCCTCCTTGTAATGCTGAAATAAACTATTATATCACGATAATAAGAGGATACCATATCGATGTATTGAGCTTCACCAGTTGGTTTATCTGGAATCTGTGGTTCAGTAAAGTGACATAGTTCAGACTTTATTACAGTGGAATTAAAATAACTTTTAATTGTACTACGATGAGTCTTTCAAGTCAATGGTATTGTTTTTGTATTGTAGTTTAAGCACAGCTATAGTATCCAAGGTGTTTAATCTTCTCATCTGCTGTACACATCTGTACTGTAGTGAGGTCAGTGTGGTTATGTTGTGGGGTTCATATTGATGGTTTTATGATGTCTATAACGGTTTAGTGTGACAATGATCTACTTTTTCAAAGAGTAATTCCAGTGTTGTCTCAACATCTAAAGTTCAAAAGCCAAATGAAATGATCAATGAGTTGTGTTTGTGTCCAGGTCTCCAGTCTACTATGAATGAGGAGAGAGAGGAGGGGGGTCCTACCTCTAAAACCACTCTGTCTGGGGAACATGGCCGCCAGAGCAAAGCTAAGAGGTAAGAAAAGGATCTCTCACTGTCTGTCCAGCTCAGAGCTCAGCAGTGATATATCATGACTCCATCATTAGTCTGAGTAAAAGCTGTGTGTGTGTGTTGTGTTGAAGCCCAGAGCAGCAGGAGAGAGCAGACTCCCCTGGATCCAGCTGTGTCTCCATGAAGAGTGACCACTCTATGAATCATCCTCCTGACCTTAAAGATGGAAATCAGTCTATTGGGAAAAGGTGAGGATTTAAAGTGTGACCGGTTGGAGGCATGGAGGGGGCTTCTTCAGCGGTGATGGATCTGGGGGGCGAAGGCGGGAGAAGTTATGGGTGGAAAAAGGCGGTTAATGGCCTCGTCACACTGCAAGCAAGAGTTGCCAATTTGTTTGCTCAAACGTGACTCCCATCGAGATATTTCAGAATTGTGTGAACAGCACAAATCTCATGGAATCTGGTCTGTTCAATTCTGATCTGGTCCATTTTCATATGTGGTCCTGAATCAGATACAGGTGGGATTTCTCTCAATGCGTCATGTCAGAATTCATGCGACTTTGACTTCACTCTAGATCCACATTCGTCGTATTGGCCACATTTAAAACACAATGTGAACAGCCAAACCAAAAATTTGGTAAGAGCAATAAATCTGAATTGAGCTTTAAAGAGCCAGTGAACCCAAAACCACATTTTTTTGTTTTAAACGTGGTCATTTGTCTTATATGATCGTCAACATAGTCATCTATGCCATTTTATCACTGTTACTGAAATAAGTCCCCAATTTAGAGATAACGGGTAAAATCCTATGTTTTTGCCATTCTCCCTAAAACACGATGTGAACGTTCCCCTCTGCTGAACACAGGTGGCGTTCTTTTCGTGACTTCAGACTACCTTTTCTGAGGTGGTCTGATGTCATGACCAAGGGGCCAAAACATTTTCTTTTAAATCACATATTGTTCGAATTACATCTAAAACAGTGGGTTCACTGGCTCTTTAAGGCTTGCAGTTCCCCAGATATGAAAAGGGTACTGTCTTAGTTCTGTACTGTATTTCGTACTCATGATTGTAGTGCTGTTGTCAAGATTGACAATAAAACAGTGAATTCCATTTGGTCATTATCTGTTGTTAGTATAAGAGATGGAAAGGATAACATGCTTGAGATAAGACAAAGCAGTTTTGTACTTGTGCTAATTCTGTAATTCTAGTTTCAAGCATTAGGCTATTCAGAGCCAGTAATAACATCTCAGTAACAAGTTATAATATCTTATCAAAATAATTAAGGACAAAAAAGCTTGAAACAAGTGAAATCCCCTAAAGTCACCAAGTCACCTAAAAACAGCCTTGTAAGAAGAATTATCTTGAGTGAAAATTGCAGTGAGTAAAAGCTGTGTGTGTGATGTGTTGAAGCCCAGAGCAGCAGGATAGAGCAGACTCCCCTGGACCCAGCTGTGTCTCCATGAAGAGTGACCGCTCTATGAGAGATCCTGTTAACTTTAAAGATGGAAATCAGTCTATTGAGAAAAGGTAAGGATTTCTCAGAGATTATTAAAATACAGCTTTTATCAAAACCGCTCTATGGGTCTACCTCCTGACCGTAAAGATGGAAATCAGCAACCTCCTAAGGAAAGGTGAGGATTCAGCCAATAAATCAGGGCTATTCAACTGGAGTCCTGTGGATCATTTTGATTCGGACCACCGATCATTTATCAGAACATAAACAATCAGGATCAATTACCCCAAGGAGAAGGCTGTTTCTGTGCAAGAAATAGAGCCAATTCAATTTCATCCAATAGGAAACCGTTTTATCCACTTTGTCCCGCCCCTACGACCCACCCTCTCTGTGCGTGGGCCAACGTCTGTCTCTGCTGTGGCAAAGCGTTTCCAGAGCTAAAAAGTGGTTGTCCACATTGGAAAGGCAAAAGGTAGACAATGAACATTTGAAGGAGGAGGGGACTGTGAAATATGAGTTTAGTAATGAGGGACCAACGCCCATATGTTGATCTGCAACACGGCTATCACAGTAACAGAAGAACCCAATGTGAGACGGCACCTCATCACGCATCAGTCCAGCTTCAATGGAACACACCCGATGGTTCTGATGCTGGTGCAGAACCTCTCTGAACGACCACCAGAGGGTGCTATAACGGCTCGGTCCTGTTGGGAACCAGAGAGCTGTACCATAGCCTCCCTCCGTGTCGCTTCTTGGTCCAAATAAGAAACCCTTCACAGGACCGCATGCTGTAGAGACCGATGATGAGGTGAAGAAGAACATTTAGTCTATCTGAACAGTACCAATGTCCGATCACATGATCACTTGGTGCTAGCTTGATTTATGGCTGAGGCCGTACATTTTGACTGTTGATTTGAATAGTATGAATGAAATGAATAATAAGACTACTTGTAGCATATTTTACAGGTTTAATGTTAAAAGGTTCAATGTCTTTCAAACTGCCCTATTTATTTAATCCGTTTTGGATTTATATTTGAGGTGAAGTTATTTATTGAAACAAATAATACATGAAGAATAACGCAGTTCTGTGTAGAAATGTATAAACTGACTGCCCTATTTTCTAAATTAGCTAAACACATTGTGAATAAACACTCTATACACATTATGAAGGGTATTTAGTGTTGTTTTATGTCAACATGTAAATGATGAAACATAGATGCTTAAATGCCATAATAACCCTATTTATTTATTTATTGCAGTAGCCCTGCATTAAATGATCAAATTAAACGACGTCCACAAATCCTAACTTTCAGATGGTGTTTGTTTTTCTAGAAAGAGGCAGGAGAGAGCAGACTCCCCTGGACCCACCTGTGTCTCCATGAAGAGTGACCACTCTATGGAACAACCTTGGAACTTTAAAGATGGACGCCCCTCTAGAGAGGAGAGGTAGGAGTTTAAAAGAGACAATGAAAACAGACCAGTTGGTTATCAGACTCCATCGATACTGATGTTTACAAGTCAGAGGAAATACAATAGTGTGTGTGTGTGTTCCACAGACAACACCAGGAGAGGTCAAAGGTTACCAGTGCTCAGTCTGTACTGCAGCGTCAAACAGAGCTGATCAAGGTGTGTAAATGTCCAACAAGACATTTAATTTTAGCTCTACATGAATATTAAAAAGCATCTCTTGTGGTGCTAATAGTCTCCAGGCTTCCCTCTTTAGACCAACGTAAATCTAGAACAGATGCTTCTGATGTCCTCATTTAGTTCAGAGTAAAGTTCTCCTTGATGTTTGTTCTGTTCCAGAGGGCTGAGGAGTTTTCCTTCCTACATTACCCACAATGCTCAGAGAGTCAAAGGGAGGAGGATGAAAAGAACGAGAAGCAGAGGAGGTGCGCCATAGAGACATCACATCAGGTAGACATCACAAAGCTCTGCCTGATGGAGATGAACCAGGAGGAACTGGCTGACACATTGTGGGGCGGTAAGATACTCTTATTTTGAAGACAGAGGAGACAATTATTTTGAAGGGCAGAAGAGACTCTTATCTTGAAAACAGAGAAGAATACACATTTTGAAGAGCAGTATGAGACTCTTATTTGTTCGGTTCAGACTAAATGACGTAATATGACATTTCTACATTTCTAACTTCAATGTGGAGATTTCTTTCCTCATGGGGGTTAAATGGTTTGATCCAGATATGTAGGGTTATTGTGGGGCTATAAGGTTAAATGGTTTGATCCAGATGTGTAGAGTTATTGTAGGTCTATCAGGTTAAAGATTGTTAAACAATAAACATCAACAGTAGAATAACTCAGTGGAAGATTTAGATTTAGATGTAGGTTATTTAGCAGACGCTTTTATCCAAATACATTTGTCAGAAGAAAGAGAAACACCAATATATCTCTGTCGGTAGAGCAAGGACAAGTGCCAAGCATGTCACCATCCACTAACTGATGTCTTTGGTTGTTTTGTAATTTAGAAACTGCTGCTGGCGAATGCCAACGTAAAATCAAGGCTCATCTGAAGAAGAAGACCCAGCATGTGTTTGAGGGAATCGCTAAAGCTGGACAGCCAAAAGGTCTGAATGACTTCTACACAGAGCTCTTCATCACAGAGAGAGGCAGTGGAGAGGTCAACAAGGAACATGAGGTCAGACTGATTGAAACAGCTTCCAGGAAACCAGTCAAGGAGGAAACACCAATCAAATGTGAAGACATCTTTAAACCCTTACCTGGACAAGCTCAACCAATCAGGACAATAATGACAACTGGAGTGGCCGGCATTGGTAAAACTGTCTTAACACACAAGTTCACTCTGGACTGGGCTGAAGGCAAAGCCAACCACGACATACACTTTACATTTCTCTTCACTTTCAGAGAGCTGAATTTACTGAAAGGGAAAGAGTTTAGCTTGGTGGAACTTCTTCATCACTTCTTTATTGAGACCAAAGAAGCAGGAATCTGCAGATACGACCGGTTCCAAGTTGTCTTCATCTTGGATGGTCTGGATGAGAGTCGACTTCCTCTGGACTTCCAGCACAACCCCATCTGGACTGATGTCACAGAGCCAACCTCGGTGGACGTGCTGCTGACAAACCTCATCAGGGGCGACCTGCTTCCCTCCGCTTGCATCTGGATAACCACACGCCCTGCGGCAGCCAATCAGATCCCTGCTGAGTGTGTCGGCATGGTGACAGAGGTGAGAGGGTTCACCAACCCACAGAAGGAGGAGTACTTCAGGAAGAGATTCAGAGAGGAGACGCAGGCCAGCACAATCATCTCCCACGTCAAGAAATCACGAAGCCTCCACATCATGTGTCACATCCCAGTCTTCTGTTGGATCTCTGCTACAGTTCTGGAGGACTTCTTCAAAACATCCCAGACAGGAGAAGAGATGCCCAAGACCGTGACTCAGATGTACAGCCACTTCCTGAAGGTTCAGTCCATACAGGGGGACAGGAAATATCATGGGAGAGCTGAAACAGATCCACAGTGGAGTTCAGAGAGCAGGAAGATCATTTATTCTCTGGGAAAACTGGCGTTTAACCAGCTGGAGAAAGGCAACCTGATCTTCTACAAGGCAGACCTGGCAGAGTGTGACATCGATATCATAGCAGCCTCAGTGTACTCAGGAGTATTCACCCAGATCTTTAAAGAGGAGTGTTGGGCTGTACCAGGACAAGATGTTCTGTTTTATCCATCTGAGCATCCAGGAGTTTCTGGCTGCCCTTTATGTCTTTCTGTCCTTCATCGACACTGGTGTCAATCTGCTCTCAGAAGAACAACCAACCTCCAGGAAAGATAAACTCCTCCACCTCTACCAGAGTGCTGTGGACAAGGCCTTACAGAGTGAGAACGGACACCTGGACTTGTTCCTCCGCTTCCTCCTGGGCCTCTCTCAGGAGACCAATCTAATTATCCTACGAGGTCTGCTCGAACAGACAGGAAGTTGCTCACAGACCAATCAGAAAACAGTCCAATACATCAAGAATAAGATAAGTGGAGATCTCTCTCCAGAGAGAAGCATCAATCTGTTCCACTGTCTGAATGAACTGAACGACCGTTTTCTAGTGGAGGAGATCCAACAGTACCTGACATCAGGAAGTCTCTCCAGAAAATCTCTCTCCCCTGCTCAGTGGTCAGCTCTGGTCTTCATCTTACTGTCATCAGAAGAGGAGCTGGACTTGTTTGACTTGAAGAAATATTCTGCTTCAGAGGAGGGTCTTCTGAGGCTGTTGCCTGTGGCCAAAGCCTCCATAACATCTCTGTAGGTTCACTACTAACGTGTATGATAATACACAACACAATATTTATAATACTAGAATATAAGTTACAATAACATACTTAGCATCTTTGTAGGTTCACTAATAACATGTATTACAATACACAAAACAACATACATAATACTACAATAAAGTCATATTAATATAAAAATACATTTTCAAATACTACAAAACATAGTTACATTCAACATTGTACCCCACATATTAAATTAACATTTAAGGATGTAATGTATTCAGTAGTATACATTAGTTAAATTAATAATAATAATAATAATAATAATAAACACAATTCCTTCATTATTTAAATAGTAAAATACGTAAGTTATTTTAAACACAGTTCTTCACTTTTTTTTGTGTGTGAAGGCTGAATGGCTGTCATCTGTCAGAGAGATGCTGTGAAGCTCTGGCCTCAGTTCTCAGCTCCAACTCCTCTAGTCTGAGAGAGCTGGACCTGAGTACCAATGATCTGCACGATTCAGGAGTGAAGCTGCTCTCTGCTGGACTGGGGAGTCCACACTGTACACTGGAAACTCTCAGGTCAGTTTTACTCAATGGTCAAACAGTTACACCACAAGTTCCACATCAGAGGACAGTGATATGTAACTTCGCTTATAACACAGTACCTGTGATGACCCCATTAATGACTTTGGTATCATTGGAAATGTTACACCTTGTTGTTTAGGTGGATATTGTAATACATTGTTATGCTTGCAACTTTTCAATTATAAATATAAACATGAACACAAAACATAATAACAGTACCCCCCCCCCCCCCACCTGCCCCCGTATACAAGACGGTGATAGTTAATAGCAGGGTGAAATACAGGGGATCTCGCGAGTGTCTGAGACCCCTAGTCGGACACCTAACATTTTGGAGGGTCTCTGGAAAAATCATAAAAAATTATTTGAAACTTGCAAATTGTATTTTTTAAAGCTTACTATGTTCAGTATTTATTCACAAATATGAATAGGCTATATAATGATTTTGTTATGTAGTGTAACCAGGGTGAAGACACAAAAGTCATAAAAGCTATATTCATCATGAAATAATAAATAAGGAAAGCCAATAATTAATAATAAATATTTATTAATAGTTAAATACAGATATATTTAAATATATAGCTATAAGTATAAATAAGTAATTGTTTAAATGTATTATACATTCATAAATATAAGTTAATTATTACTAAAAGGTAATCGACTATTTTAAACATTTTAACCTTGTTCAGAACGTTTGGTTATATGGACACTATTTGAGTTTAACCAATAGGATTGGTTGATATAGAGACTTCCAGGTCATTTGGGGGAAGGGTCAGAGGTCACGATCAATTGGGAAAAATGAGAGAGAGGGAAGAGACAAGGAAAAAAAGGAGAGTAGTGTAGTGCAAAGTGAGGTTGAAAATATGTTTTAATAAAGCGACAGTTTAAGATGTTTAGAAATGTTGAGGAGCTTAAATCAAGTGAACAGATTTGAACAGAGTTTAAAGTCTAAATGGAGTAAACAATGTAAACGTGCACATCATTAAAAATATTCAATTAGTTAGAAACAAAGTGGAAGAGTTAAACAAATAGCTACAATTATAAAGTTTGAATACATTTTAGATCAAATATAGAATAGCTGAGCTGTTGTGAAGAAGTTTAAAATGGTTGAATCAAGTCAGTGTAGCAGTCAAGCAGGCGTAGAAGGACAATAGTATTGGTGTGTGTGCGTGTGTGTGTGCGTGTGCGTTGAGTCTCAGCTTTCATATGCCATATCGTTTGTGTAGATAGCATGACGTGAAAAATGTAGTTTTTAAGCACATTAGGATATAGCTTCTACCGGAAGCACACCCCCTAACATATATATGAAAAACCCAGCCACTAGCCATAGACTTGTTTTCAAAAGCTATAACTCTGACTAGTTTAAGTTGGACACGCTCGGGATCAGTAGAAGTAGGCGAACACGTGGATGTCCAAGATGTCTGTCCCTTCAAGTATGTGAGATTATTCACAAGTTTAACAACGGTATAAAAGACGAGGTAATGTCAACGGGGGTTGCCACACTCAAACCCCATATGCTCAACAAGTATATTTTCAATCGATGAATCGTTGTAGCGGCAGTGAAACAAGAAATACCGTAACATTTTAAGCTTTGCATTGTGTTTCCAGGTTAAATACTGACGTTGTTAGGCTCCGCGACGTCCAAAACGGTTAGGTTTTGTGATAGCCGCCTTGGGCTAGAGCGGGGTGACGTCATCACGCTCTAGCAGGGCTCAACGGAAGTCAAGGAGACCAACTGAAAATGTACGAGCGGGATTAAAACTAAAACTGTTTAATCTTAACAAGTTTAAATGATATCGAACATATGTTTGGTTATCTTTAAAGATCAACGTGCGATGATCTGTTAAATGTTTGAACAGGGTTTAAAGGTTAGAAATTGACCGAGTTGCGAAGTAGTCTCGTAGTCTAGTATTCCATCCGTTGCCATTGACTCCGTCCTCCCATAGGCACACTAATAACATGTATTACAATACACACAACACAATAGACATAACACTACAATATAAAAGTTATAATAATATACAAAACATTATCTAGGTTCACTAATAATATGTATTACAATACACATAACACAATATACATAATACTACAATATACAAGTTATAAAAATATACAAAACAATATCTAGGTTCACTAATAATAACATGTATTACAATACATACAACACAATATACATAATACTACAATATACAAGTTATAACAATATACAAAACATTATTAACATTATTAATAATGTTTTATAATTAGAAATAATATTATGTAATAATATTGTGTAATAATATATATAATATAGCTTTTTATCATGTTACATCCAATACATAATTAACATTTATAGATCTAATGATTTAGTAAATATTAGTTTAACTATATCAATTGTTCTAATAAGAGATTCCAACACAATTCCTTCATTACTGAAAAAGTAAAAGATGTAAGTAATTTTAATCACAGTTCCTAACATGTTCTGTTTATTTTGTGTGAAGGCTGAATGGCTGTCATCTGTCAGAGAGATGCTGTGAAGCTCTGGCCTCAGTTCTCAGCTCCAACTCCTCTAGTCTGAGAGAGCTGGACCTGAGTACCAATGATCTGAAAGATTCAGGAGTGAAGCTGCTCTCTGCTGGACTGGGGAGTCCACACTGTACACTGGAAACTCTCAGGTCAGTTTGACTCAATTCAAAAACAGTTACAGCACAAGTTCAATATCAGAGGACAGTTATATAACTCAGCTTATAACTCAGTACCTCTGATGACCACAGTCATGTATTTGGTATCATTGAAAATGTTACACCTTGTTGCTTAAGTTGATTTTCTAATACATCATATGCTTGCAACTTTTCAATTATAAATACAATCAAGAACACAAAATATAAAAACGCCGCCTTATACGGGACAGTGATAGTTAAGAGCAGGGTCAAATACAGGGGGTCATGGGAAGGTCTGAGACCCCTAGTTGGACACTTAAGACCCCCTGAAAGCCTCAACAGAAACACTTTGGAGGGTCTTTGGAAAAATATTTTTTAAATGATTTTGAAACTTGCAATTGTTGCAAAAAAAATCTTTTTAAAGCTTACAATGTTCAGTATTTACTATTCAAATTTTAAACATTTATTCACAAAAATGTATAGGCTACAGAAAAAGATTGTTACATTGTGTAACCAGGGTGAAGAGACAAACTCATAAAATATATATTTGTCCTGAAATAATAAATAAGGAAAGTCAATTAATACTAATAGTTAAATACAGCTGTTTTCAAACATATAGCTATAAGTATGAGTACGTTATTGTTGAAATGTAGGATATATTCAAAAATATGCGTTCATTATTATTAAAAGATAACCCACTGTTTTTAAACATTTTAACCTTGTTCAGAACGTTTGGTTATATGGACAATATTTGGACACGAGCGAGCAGGAAAAAGGAGAGAGAGGGAAGAGACAAGGACAAAGGAGGAGAGTACTTTATTCTCTGTAGAGATCGACCAGCTAAATTATATTTAAACATTTACTTATTAGTTGTTTGACGGTTAAATAAGTACGGGAGAGAGTGGATTTGGGGATTGATACAAAACGATTTTCAAACACTACAAAACAACTATTTAGCATTAAAAAAAATGTTTTGTTGGTGTTTCTGTTCGTGTCTGGATGTTTTAAATATTTCAAGTAAAGCTAGCTTGGTTTGCTAACCGCCTAAGCATCCTCTGAACGGGATATAAATCATCAGAGTAGCGCACGAGGATAGTCCACAGCGTGGTTCCCCTGACGAAGATCATCCCGGGATTCCAGTTTCTTCATCCGTCGTCTCCTCTCCCTATAACGGTACCGGGAATTTGTTTTGCTCGCGTTAAGAGCAAAGAGTCTCTCGTGTTGTGACACCGAGCTGTACACACAACATATAAACACAGATAAACACAACACTTTAACAAACGAAGAGAGGTCGAGAAAGCCGGAGTTTGAAAGATAAAGACTTTATTATCACAAGTAACAAGTAACAACAAAACCTGAGTTGGTTTGCAAAGAACGCCTGTTCTGGAATCAGGCTTCATGTTATATTCCCAATATGTGTGGATTCCTCCTACGTGCACTGGCCAATCACAACACCCTATGCATCAGGCCTATATATTGGGCACCTCTCGTGTCCCCCACCCCAGTTCCCCATTAACTGAATATTCATCCTCCTTCTCCGGATTCTCAGTTGATAACCACATAAAGAATTGACATCTTAAACGTTACAGTTGTATCAGATGTAGAGCAGTGAGGTACTCTCTGATTGAAATCCACTCGTCACCTTATTAATTAAACTGATGTAAAACAGACATAATAAACCACATGAGAGGAAATTGTCTGTCAACCATCGCTGGCTTGAGGTAGTTCACATGTGTGACAAACACAATCTCTAGTAAAGTAGCCATGTATAATCAAAGAAAACAAATCCCTATACCACATATGTGGGTTAACTTAAAGATGTGACATACATGAGCACAATGAAAATCACTTCTACACAGACAATAAGCATGCATTCAAAGAATTGACAACAATACCACTGAGGGAATTGTTGAACACATGCATAAAGCAGGTAGTGTTTGACTTTACTGTAGTATTAACTAGTTAACCTTAACACATAAGTCAGTATAAGTAAAGTGAGAGAAAGAATGCAGGGGGCTCCTTTCTTCTTTGTGGTCGTCATAAAGCCCTCCCTGTATCTTCCTCTCAGGATGACGTGAGCCAGGTATAGAGAGGTTTACAGCTGTTTAGGGGCCAACTTGGAGTCCGCTAAGTACCCGCGGTTCATCTCAGGGGCGGCAGAAGGTGTAAATGATTGACACGTGAATGTCCCTCAGAATGTAGGCCCTCATTGACTGTGCTGTTTCCAGACTTATTTCCTTTATATAAGCAAGAAAATGGCTTCCTTTCAGCATATGGTCAATACATTAATACAGCAGGCAACATTTATCTTTGACTGTGACATTAGTTAGCCTTAACATGTAGAATGAATGAAGGGGGCTCCTCTCTTCTTTGTGGCCCTCATAAAGCCCTCCCCATCTTTTCCTATCAGGGTGAGGTGAGCCAGGTATAGCGGGGTTTATAGTTTTAGGGGTCCACTTGAAGTCAGTTAAGTAACAGGGGTTCATCTCAGAGGGCTGCCAGGAGGTGCAATGAGTTCACCTCCTAACATATGGATTTCCCTCGGCATGTGGTCCTTCGTTGACTCTGTGCTTTTTTCCACACTGATGTCAGTCATGTAGGCAAGATAATGCTTATACTTCCTTTAAACCTCAGTACATTTCTCCCATACACGCAACTGACGCCCCCGTGCGCACAAATGCTGTCTATGCTCTCGTGCTCGCAGTGTTTTCCTGCTCGCTCTGATATTTTGTCTCAACACAATATACATACTATTGGAATATAACTTCTAATAATATACAAAACATCTCTGTAGATGTACTAATAGCATATATTGTAAAACAATACATGATATACATAGTACTACAATAAAAAGTGTTACTAAAATATTGAATAAACATAGGGATCTAATATATCGGCTAGTATATAAGTTAAATTACTAAAACGTTTCTAATTAAAGATTTCAACACAATACCTTCATTATGTTAAAAGTAAAATATGTTTTGTGTGAAGGCTGAATGGCTGTCATCTGTCAGAGAGATGCTGTGAAGCTCTGGCCTCAGTTCTCAGCTCAAACACCTCTAGTCTGAGAGAGCTGGACCTGAGTACCAATGATCTGCAGGATTCAGGAGTGAAGCTGCTCTCTGCTGGACTGGGGAGTCCACACTGTACACTGCAAACTCTCAGGTCAGTTTGAATCAATGTGCAAACAGTTACACCACAAGTTCCATATCAGAGGACAGTTATATAACTCAGCTTATAACTCAGTACCTGTGATGACCACATTCATAAATTTGGTATCATATAAATGTTACACCTTGTTGTTTAGGTGGATATTCTAGTACATTCTAGTACATTCTAGTACATTCTAGTACATTCTAGTACTCTCTTTCAACACAAAATGTAATAGTGCCACCCCCCCCACCCCCCCCCCCCCCCCCCACCGTCCCACGTATACGGGACAGTGACAGTTAAGAGCAGGGTGAAATACAGGGGGTCTTGGAAGGCTCTGAGACCCCTAGTTGGACCCCTAAGACCCCCTGAAAGCCTCAACAGCAACATTTTGGAGGGTCTCTGGAAAATCTTTTCAAAATGATTTGAAGCTTGCAATTGTCACACAATGTATTTTTAAAAGCTTACTATGTTCAGTATTCATTATTCAAATTGCTAAACATTTATTCACAAATCGGAATATGCTACAGAAAGAGATTGTTATATTGTGTAACCAGGTTGAAGAGACAAACTAATAAAAGCTCTAGTTATTATGAAATAATAAAAAGGAAAGCCAAGAATTAATAATAGTTTATAAGAGTTAAATACAGCTTTATTCAAATATATAACTATAAGTATAAATAAGTAATTGTTGAAATGTAGGATACATTCATAAATATACATTCATTATTAATAAAAGGTAACCCACTATTTGAAAACAATTTAACCTTGTTCAGTACATTTGGTTATATGGACTCTATTTGGGTTTAACCAACAGGAAGGGTTGATTAGAGACTTCCAGTTCATTTGGGGGAAGGGTCAGAGGTCACGAGCGTGCAGGAAAAAGGAGAGAGAGGGAAGAGACGAGGACAAAGGAGGAGAGTACTTTATTCTCTGTAGAGATCGCCCAACTAAATTATATTTAAACATTTACTTATTAGTTGTTTGACAGTTAAATGAGTACGGGAGAGAGTGGATTTGGGGATTGATACAAAACGATTTTCAAACACTACAAAACAACTACTCAATATTCAACATGTTACACCCAATATTGAATTAGCATCTAAGCATATTAAACACTTCTAAAACAATATTTCAACAGAAGTCCTTCATTATGTTAAAAGTAAAAGATGTAAGCTATTTCAAACACAGTTCCTAACGTGTTGTGTTTATTTTGTGTGAAGGCTGAATGGCTGTCATCTGTCAGAGAGATGGTGTGAAGCTCTGGCCTCGGTTCTCAGCTCCAACTCCTCTAGTCTGAGAGAGCTGGACCTGAGTACCAATGATCTGCAGGATTCAGGAGTGAAGCTGCTCTCTGCTGGACTGGGGAGTCCACACTGTACATTGGAAACTCTCAGGTCAGTTTGACTCAATAAACAGTTACACCACAAGATCCATTTCAGAGGACATTCAACCGATTTACATCCAGAAAAGTAATAATTCACATCCCTGTGTGTGTGTGTGTGTGTGTGTTTGTGTAGCTTGTCTGGCTGCCTGGTCACACAGGAAGGCTGTGCTTCTCTGGCCTCAGCTCTGAGCTCCAACCCCTCTTATCTGAGAGAGCTGGACCTGAGCTACAATCACCCAGGAGACTCAGGAGTTACACTGCTCTCTGCTGGACTGGAGGATCCACGCTGGAGACTGGACACTCTCAGGTAAGGAGAGGACAGCCCACCACTCAGGGACAATGTCTCCTACAAGGATTCAACCAGCTGCTAGATGAAGTGGTTTGAAAACACAGCTGGAACTCATGTTGTGTAGAAAGTGATGAGACAGCAGATGATGAAGGTGAATGTTTCAACATGCTGCTCTCACTTTGTTCCCCACCAGGGTGGAGCACGGTGGAGTATGGAGGCTGAAACCAGCTCTAAAGAAGTGTAAGTATCTGTTTAGTTAGATTCATCACAACACACACTAACTATTGAGATGGAAAGTCCATCCACACAGCAGGAGGTGACGTCCGTTCATTCAGATGTGTACTTGTGTATACGTATGTATAGCTGTTTCCCTGTGTTTCTGTCTAGTATGTTTGTGTAGGTATGTATGTGTACGTATGTGTACATGTCTATGTATGGATAGTATGTATGAACCAGTTCTATGGTACCAACAGTTCATTTCCAGCCTGTCTGTGAGCTCAGCTGGTTCAGTCTGTTGTTTACACAGGTGGATTACAATGGATGTGTATTGGAACCTTTCAAAGTCTAATATCTAGAAAGGTGTGTAAGCTATTGCTTACATATTCCATATGAGCAATCAGCTCATCATGTTGGACACTTTGATGTATAGTATGTGTTTGTAGTGTAAATACTGCTGGAGTAGATGCAGTTTATACATTTTTATAGGTTTCCGTGTTTTGACTGGGACAGCCATTTACACACACGGGATTTGCAACTAACTTTAACTTTATTTATCTAATAGTCAAGACACACTAGTCCACTATAGTACCTATCATATGATATTATGTTGTCTTTCTATGGTAATGTTTGAAGAGTAGCACGTAAAAAAGGACAGAAATAAGAATTTTGCAAGACAACAGTACTGATGATGATGATGATGATGAAGAATGGTTCAGCAGCTAATCATGTCTTGTTCTCCCGTCAGATGCCTGTGAACTCACACTGGACCCAAACACAGCCCACAGACATTTCTCTCTGTCTGAGGACAACAGAAAGGTGACGTGGGTTGGAGAGGAGATGTCATATCCTGATCACCCAGAGAGATTTGACCCCCATCAGCAGGTGTTGTGTAGAGAGGGTCTGACTGGCCGCTGTTACTGGGAGGTGGAGTGGAAAGGACGTGTTTTTATAGGAGTGACATACAGAGGAATCACAAGGAGAGGATGGGGTGATGAGTGCCGGCTTGGATGGAACAACAAGTCCTGGAGTCTTGTTTGTCATGATGTTGGTTACTCTGCCCGGTACAACGGTAGAGATACAGGCCTATGTCTCCCCCCCGCTGGCTCTAACAGAGTAGGAGTGTTTCTGGACCGGCCTGCTGGCACTCTGTCCTTCTACAGAGTGTCCTTAGATGTAGGAGGGTCCTCAGACACACTGACACACATCCACACCTTCCAGTCCACCTTCACCCAGGAGGACCTCCACCCTGGGTATATGTTATATGGGGGTGGTGCCTCAGTGTCTCTGTGCCGGTTGTAGCAACACACACACACATATATGTATACACACAGACACACATATGACTACCACACACACACACACACACACATATGAATACACACAATACACACATAAATGAATACACACTCTACACACACACATATATGAATATGCACACACATATATGAAAACGCACACATACACACACGCACGCGCACACTTACACACACACACATACATATGAAAACATACACTACACACACACGCATATATGAATACACACACACACACACAAACACACTGAGTTTGGTTGATTCAAAACATGTACTCAACTATACTTCAAATGCTACATTTTATTGGGCTTCTGAAAAGTTGATCTTGATGAACCATGAAAGGAAGAGACTTTCACGATCTTCCATAGGGTTAACTAAGCAGGTTTTACAAAGACTATATTTATAATGTCAAATGTATTTTGAATATTGATTGATCGTTAATCAAAATGTGTTTATACTACAAAATTTTGTATATTTTCAGACATTCACCGTTTCATACTAAAGGGATCTGATATCAGTTTGTATTTTGATAAGCCTAACATGAAACCTGATTTAAAGCAGATTTTATATTATATTCATAATGCAAGCGGTCTATGAAAAGCTATTGATCATGTTGTGAATGACATTAAGCTGAATATTGATTCCTTGTGTTCTGTTGGGAACAACACAGCAGCAGAACATGTTCAGTTATTAAAGATATGTGCACACCTGTTTATGATTTGTAATGTCTGCTGCTTCTATTGTTTTAGTCCTTGTGTTTATTGTGTACATGTAAGGGACCATTATTCTGTTGTATTGGTTAATTAAGCATAATGCTAATAAACAACTCAGTGGATCTAACTGAATGTTCTCTTGTGTTCAGCATAGGATCAGTCTCAACTTTAAGGTTGGGGGTTCACTAAATAAAAAGCACAACAGAGGCTTCGTCTACACCAACATTAATATTCAGGATACCAGCAAGTGCATTTCCATATCCCGACTTGAGTGCAATGAGTGACGGAATATGGAGAGATTTGTAGAAAGGAGCCGACAGTAAACAGATCTATTGGCGTGTCTCCAGAGATGAGCCCTGCAGGCTGGTTGATACACCACCTACCCCGTGGCGTCTAATAGGACCCTGAGCATACATGTTGAAACACACAGAGGTCTGTGTTTGAGACGCTGGTGCTGAGCTGAAGAAGAAGGAACCTCTGCTTCTTTGCCTGGGTGCGCGTGCGAGATGGCCCATGCAGGCCACCGTACCACAGAATTAGACCAGAACCTGTTTTATGAAGATAATCACAGTCACACAACGAGTTTACCCTTTGTGTTTGTTGTTATAGGGCAAGACATGACAATAAAGAAGGATTCATTATTAAGATATTTCAATCCCAGCATGCATTTTCGTCTGCGGCCACTAGAGGGTTCAGTGAGCTTCCTGAACCAACACAAACTGAGCCTATGGTGTTCAGCAGATGATTCTACTTCCTGTTTCTTCACTTGAAATCCCTCAATCTCTGCAGATGTTTCTCCAGAGCTCAATACATGCACCTGCTTACACATAGTCATTGAAGTCTGTCATAACTACACAATAGACTATAGTCCTACTTATCTAAATGAAGTCTCTTACGCACAGGCTCCATATAAACTAAAGCTGCGATTGGATCTATAAACACACTTTATTACTACCTGGTTTCGGAGGGTCTCCAATAAGAATCAACAACAAAAAAGTTGATAACTTCTCTCCTCGCTGCTGGAGGAGATCGTAGACATAGTCTATATTTCTTTACATTTCTTTTCATTTCTGAAAAATGAATAACATGTTACAATGTTTGTTTTCAGATTTGAATAAAAAGTACACTTGACTGACTTCCAAATCTGCCTGAAGACCTGAAATCACAGCAACATAACAAGGAGTTCAAAACACCAACACATGAAAACACACTCACCCTCACCCACATGAAGACTGATGTCTACATGAACAGGGGTGACAGAGTGACTCCTATTCATTCACATATCACGATTCACATGTCGTCTCTGCTCTGTCTGCCTGTTGCCTGCCTGACCTCCCGCCTGTTGTCTCTGTTCTGTCTGCCTGTTGCCTGCCTGCTGATGAACCCCCACCTGCCTGACCTCCCGCCTGTCGTCTCTGCTCTGTCTGCCTGTTGCCTGCCTGCTGATGAACCTCCACCTGCCTGACCACGACCTGCTTAGCCCTTGCCTGCTTACCTACAAATAAACCCTTTTAAACCCTTCGTCTATCTCCGCCTTGTGGTGTCCTGCGTTTGGGTTCTCCGACCCAAACCCAATTGTTTTTTCTAGGAATGGCGTCCGACTCTTCCTGGTCTGAGGATATCTTTTCATGTTCCATCTGTCTGGATGTGTTCAACAGCCCAGTTTCCACTCCATGTGGACACAACTTCTGCAGAACCTGTATTACAAGGTTCTGGGATGGCCAAGTCCAGTACAAATGTCCTGTTTGTAACAAACTGTTCCAGACAAGACCTGATTTACAGGTCAATACCTTAATATCAGAGATGGTTGATCAGTTTAGAAGTTCTGTACGAGTCAAAGAGCAGCCGTGTGTTGAACCAGCAGAAGTTCCCTGTGACGTCTGTACTGGGACCCAGCTGAAGGCTGTGAAGTCCTGCCTAGTGTGTTTTACCTCTTACTGCCAAACCCACCTGGAGCCACATCAGAGAGTCGCAGGCCTGAAGAAACATCGGCTGGTCGAGCCTATGGACCGTCTGGAAGACAGGATGTGTAAGAAACACGACCGACTTCTGGAGCTCTTCTGCCAGACTGAACAGGTGTGTGTGTGTCAGTTCTGCACAGAGACAGACCACAAGTCCCATCCTATTGTACCTCTAAAGGAGGAATATGAAGTGAAGACGGCCCAGCTGGAGAAGATGGAGTCGGAAGTTCAGAAGATGATCCAGGAGAGAAAACTAAAGATTACTGAGATCAAAGACACAGTAGAATTGAGCAAGAAAGACGCAGACAGAGAGATAGCTGATGGTGTGCAGGTCCTCACTGATCTGAAGCACTCTATTGAAAAGTGGCAGGATGATTTCAACCAAACGGTTAAAGAGAAACTGAAATCCACAGAGAAAGAAGCTGAAGGCCTCATCAAAGAGCTGGAGCAGGAAATAGAAGATCTGACCAATAGAAGCTCAGAGGTGAAGCAGCTCTCACACACTGAAGACCACCTCCACTTCCTCCAGACCTTCAGATCCCTGAAGGATCCTCCACCAACCAGGGACTGGACGACGGTGGAGGTCCGTCCTCCGTCATACGTAGGGACCTTGAGGAGATCCCTGGATCAGCTGGAGGAGACACTGAACATGGAGATGAAGAAGCTGTGTGATGATGCTGAACTGAAGAGGGTCCAGCAGTATGAAGTAGATGTGACTCTGGATCCTGATACAGCTCATCCCCGTCTCAACCTGTCTGAGGATGGGAAACAAGTCCATGATGGAGGTGTAGGGAAGAAACTCCCAGACAACCCTAAGAGATTTTCACAATATCTATGTGTTCTCACGAGGCAGAGCTTCTCCTCTGGAAGATTTTACTTTGAGGTCCAGGTTAAAGACAAGACTCAATGGTTTTTAGGAGTGGCCAGAGAGTCCATCAACAGAAAAGATCAGATCAAGTTGACCCCTGAGAATGGTTACTGGACTTTTTACTTAGACAACGATGGGTTGGTCTTTACAGTTAACCCTGCTGTCCGTCTCCCTCTGAGAGCTGAGCTCCAGAAGGTGGGGGTGTTTGTTGATTATGATGAGGGTCTGGTCTCCTTCTATGATGTGGAAGCCAGGGTTCATATCTACTCTGCTACTGGCTGCACCTTTAGTGAGCCTCTCTATCCAATCCTCTGCCCAGATATTTGTGATGCAGGTAAAAACTCTTCCCCCTTGATCATCTCACCTGTCAATCAAACAGACTAGGACCTTTTGTTTGATAATCAAAATAATCAAACGATTAAAACCACTAATGTTGTTTCCTGCATGGGAATCTCTACTATTTTTATCTAAGAGAACTGCATTAATTTTGTACTGCTGTCATTTAACAAGGATACATTCATTAAGAAAATAACCCTGAAAATGTACAGTTTTTTTTAACAAAACGTTTTTATTAGTCTATACCTCTGAATTATGAATGACAACATAATAAAACGTTTGTACACTTTTTATTTTGTACTCATGTTTCATGATTGAGAATATCTGCTATGTGAGATCTGAGAGAACTGCATTAATGTATATAATGTATAATCTGCTGTCTTTTAACAACGATCAATTCGTTAAGAAAATAACCCTTACTAATATAAAATGTAACCCATTAGAAATTCTTAAATTACACTCTATTGTTCAAGTGTAATGCTATAAAATTGTAAACGGTTGCAGTTGTTTAGAACAAGTTTGGATGATTAGTTTGTTTAAACAGTTTATATTTCTGAATCATGAATGACAACATAATGAAATGTTTGTGAACTTTTCTGATTTCAACAATAAATTGCAAAAAATTGAATGGGTCATTCTCATTGGAATAAGTACATCATCAGTACAATATGTATTCAGTGGAATAGATACATTCTCAGTACAATATGTATTCAGTGTAATACATTATCAGTGCAACAGGTACATTCTCAGTACAATATGTAGTGGAATATGTCAATTTTCAGTGGAAAAGGTACTTTCTCAGTACAATTTGTATTAAGTAGATAAGGTACATTATTAGGGAGATATAAAAAATGTACATTTGTTGCCTAAAACCCCTATTTTAAACATTATGGGATTCATGGAAGGATTAAAATCACTGATCGATTGCACAAGTTTGTAGCTGATGAGCCAGTCAATGACTTCATGTCCACCATACAACAACCCAACATGTGTTACACCATACACAAAGGTCACAGTGACTACATGTAAAGATTCCTCCTCTCTGCTATCTCTGCTCTCCTTTCTAGCTAATCTAGGATTATGCTCATTCTTGTCATGCATACACATTGTGTACACATTACAACAGTAAGCATATTTTGATTTGTTTAGTACTTTACTTTAACTTTAATTTAGGTATTCCATAATTTAAATAAAGTGGCAAAGATTGGTCCATGACAGCTTATGAGTTTACAAGCAAATATCATGGATGTTAGAAATCAAACAATGATCCCGCACACACACACACACCTCCTAACTATTCCAGCAGTATCAAAGAGAGAGGTGGGTGATCCCGTGACAACTGAAAAAAGAGTTCAGTGAAACGTTACGAAACAAAACCTAAACTCTCCGAGGTCTTTGTATGACAAGGAGAACTGCTGTATTCTAAAATCTGGCCCAATGCAGGACTAGTAGTTCACACACATACACACACACACACACACACACACACACACACACACACACACACACACACACACACACACACACACACACACACACACACACACACACACACACACACACACACACACACACACACTGAATAACTGAATAACTGAATAATATCTTACTCCCTCTCTCTCCCTCTGCCTCCTTCCCTCTCCTCTCTCCATCTCTCTTTCTCTCTCTCTGCCCACCTCTCTCTCTCCCACCTTCTCTCTCTCCATCCCACTCTCTCTCGCTCTATCCTCCCCCCTCTCTCCCTCTCCCTCCCTCCTGAGATCCAAGAGAACTGCATTAATGTTGTACTGCTTTCATTTGACAATTAATTTGGAAAATAACCCTGACTTGTAAAATACAACCCATGATACAAGATTAGATTACATATTCTATATTGATCAATGTCTGATTTTTGCTGAATGTTTTGTATACATTTAACAATATGAAATTGTAAACGTTTGCAGCAAGTAGAAAATGTAAAGAATATCTTAGTTTATATTTCAGAATTATGAATGACAACATAATCAAATGTTTTTACACTTTCTATTTCAATAAAAAAGTACAAAAAGTAAAATGGGGTCATTTTCTGTGGAATAGCTACGGTCTCTACAATATGTATTTCGTAGAATAGTTACATTCTCAGTACAATATGTATTCAGTAGAATAGTTACATTCTCAGTACAATATCAGACAAAGCATACCTTAAATGTTGCAGACTGTTACTATTAAAACTACTGACAGACTTGAAGCTAATGCCCACTTGTTGTCGTGGCCGAGTGGTTAAGGCGATGGACTAAAAATCCATTGGGGTCTCCCCGCGCAGGTTCGAATCCTGCCGGCAACGGTTGCAGGTTAAACTGAAAAGCATTTGCCATACTCTTGTGCCAGTCAACACATTCTACAGCATATATTATAGTGAAACAGCCAGCATAGTGTGCAGATATATACATCTACATAATTTACATGGAAGATGTTGAATGACCTGATACGGAGGGAATACTTTGCAACAGTATTGCTTTTATTTTAACACAATGGTAAGTTCTGGACCAACAGGACATGACCCACTGAACCCGTCCGGGGCGCACCAACAACCGCGCATGCACAGTAGCAAGTATGGTGGCTGCTACGGGAGCACGCTCAAATTGTACACTGAATGCTCTACACCCTCTCTCTTTAGCTTGTAGCCCTAACACAAAACAGAACATGGCTAAGATATATAATAACAATTCAATGTCTATCTAAACAAGCTATTAGGTATGGAAGATAACAAAACATGGCATGTTATCTAACTGAATATTACTTAACATCCATTCAGAACATTGTACAACACTGAGCATGTGGTGCTTAATGTCCACACAAAACTCGAATCGCTCAGTCTTTGTATTTGGGGTTCGGCCTACTAACACGACCTGAGTGTGTGTGGTATGGGCTCCCACTGATGCGTGTTGCCATCAGAGCTATGGGCTCTTGAGCTTTTATTTTTATTTATTTTATTTCAGTGTTTATGCGTTTGGGCTTCTCTGCAAAGGGATGGGGAGTTTCCTCTACAGCTGGGTTGAAAAGCTGCGGGCTTGCGTCAGTGGACAACTCTGGCAGCGCTTTAGATCACTCGGCCATCCTGACACAGAAAGGAAATTGTCTAAGAGTGGATCGTTGTATGAATTTAGTTGCTTTTGTCATGTACATCGAAGATCGCTTCTTGCTCACCGAAACTGACTGCTCCTAAAGGAACACAACGTTGATGACTGTGGGTTAATGTCAAGTACTCCTCGTCAGGGAATTGAACCCCGGTCTCCCGCGTGACAGGTTGGGATACTTTTTTTTTTATCTTTTAGATTTTTTTTTTAAATTCACAAATTTACAAAGTAATATATACAATATATACAGATCAAGTCATCCCCAATCAAAATTCAAAAACAAAGTCTACTAATGCAGAATTGAAAATCACTCATAACATTATACAATATTGGATACAAAACCATATTTACACACACAAAGGATACTTGCTCACCCTGAGGGGAAAGCACAATCGAGCAAACAGGATACAAATTCCTACGTGCCGTCGTGCTCTCCCTCCCACAGGGAGGCAAGGCCCGCCCCACGACCGGAGCGATCGACCCAAAGGCCCCCCAAGAGCGACGGCAACACGCGCGCGGGTGCGCACGCCCGACCCGCAGAGGCCGGGCGCCAGGGGCCCCCCCCCACGCCAAACAGACAAGCGCACGAGCACAACCGCGCCCCCCACCCCCGAACCCGTGCCAGCAGCAGCAGACGCACCGCCACAGTGGCGCCCCTGTGGCAATGCATCCGCTACTACCAACCAAGGTTCCTCTGTGATTTGAGGTCGGGTCGGACGATTCAGAGTACAAGTCTCCTGCAAGCATTGGTGGTATAGTGGTGAGCATAGCTGCCTTCCAAGCAGTTGACCCGGGTTCGATTCCCGGCCAATGCATCGCTATCTATTTACCAATGCCAAAGTGATTAAGGACTTTCGGGATCATTGTCTGGATTTATTTGTGGTAACTGTTGTTCTCTAGACTACATTTAAGTGAAATTGAAACATTGAACAGTGGTTCAGACCATAGAGAATGAAGAAGACCCTTACTGTCTAGAGTTGTCCTAGGAAGCTCACCAGCAAACTAGGTTCCTCTGTGTTTTAAGTTCAGGTCGGACGATACACAGTACGTAATTTCTCACTGCTGCATTGGTGTTATAGTGGTAAGCATAGCTGCCTTCCAAGCAGTTGACCCGGGTTCGGTTCCTGGCCAATGCATCGATATCTTCTTACCATTGCCACAGCGATTAAAGTCTTTGTAAGTGAGGGTCTGGATTTTCTTTGCAGGGTAAAGGACAGCCGCATGACTATGATTCATCACATTTACTACGTGAAAACGACATTGATGTGTGAATGATGCAAACGATGAGGATTGGATTCGAACCCACGCGTGCAGAGCACAATGGATTAGCAGTCCATCACCTTAACAACTCGGCCACCCCATCAGCCAACTTAAGTATAAAACATTTTGATTTGTTAAGAAATGTGATCTAGACTACACTTAAGCAACACAGGAATTTTGAACTGTGTTGAACATTTGGGTAGTGAATTACGGATGTGAGCAAGCAAACAGAGATGTCTTCCAAAGGTACACAGTGCCAATAGGTTCCACCAGCTAAATGTGTGTTGGACAAATTGTATGAGCTAACATTATTCAACAATCAAGCATTGGTGGTTCAGTGGTAGAATTCTCGCCTGCCACGCGGGAGGCCCGGGTTCGATTCCCGGCCAATGCACGTTTGTCATGTATTTCAAAGATCGCTTCTTGCTCACAGACTGCTCCTAAAATAACTCAACTTTGATTGTAATGGTGACTGTGGGTTAATGTCAAACACTCCGCGTCGGGGAATTGAACCCCGGTCTCACGCGTGACAGGCGGGGATACTGACCACTATACTAACGAGGACCTGTTGGAATGAGAACACCTCGACGTTGGTAAGCGCATTGACGTCTACAAATGTTTTACGGCAACTTAAACGCTTTGTGTGACGTCTCCTCTTTCTTGACATCTAGCTGATGAGGGCGAACTAAACTTTAGAGTAATTTGATAGGAAGATGTTATTTCGCTTGTCCTTAAAACTTCTGTCAGAAGTGGGATTTGAACCCACGCCTCCAGAGGAGACTGCGACCTGAACGCAGCGCCTTAGACCGCTCGGCCATCCTGACTATAATAAAAATTGTCCAAGAGTTGATCGTTGCGTAAATTTCGTTAAACTTGTCATTGAAATCAAAGATCGCTTCTTGCTCACAGACACTGACTGCTCCTAAAGTAACTCAACTTTGATTGTATTGGTGACTGTTGGTTAATGTTAAACACTCACCGTCGGGGAATTGAACCCCGGTCTCCCGCGTGACAGGCGGGGATACTGACCACTATACTAACGAGGACCTGTTGGAATGAGATACCTCGACATTAGTAAGCGCATTGACGTCTACAGGTGTATATTTTATATTCAACACTTGACAACACTTGCCATGGCGCTGAGTGGGGCCAGCGCTAATGCGCTCCCGGGGGCCAGCTGGGGGAGAGCGGCGGTCTGCTCCGTCTACCAGCGCTCCCCTGGGCCGTCTGGGCCGCTGCGCTGGAGCCGGGCTGACACAATGTCTTGAAACACATCTCTAGTGGGACTGCTGATGTCTTCTGTGTCTCTCTCCATTTCTGTCTGACCAAAGACATCCTGCAGAGAGAGAGAGAGAGAGAGAGAGAGAGAGAGAGAGAGAGAGAGAGAGAGAGAGAGAGAGAGAGAGAGAGAGAGAGAGAGAGAGAGAGAGAGAGAGAGAGAGAGAGAGAGAGAGAGAGACAGAGAGAGTGTGATTATTTAATACAACACAGATTGAGACAGAGATTATTCAGTACAATACAGATTGAGAGAGAGATTATTTAATACAACACAGATTGAGAGAGAGATTATTCAGTACAATACAGATTGAGAGAGAGAGAGAGAGAGATTATTCAGTACAATACAGATTGAGAGAGAGAGATTATTCAGTAAAATACAGATTGAGAGAGAGAGAGAGAGATTATTCAGTACAATACAGATTGACAGAGAGAGAGATTATTCAGTACAATACAGATTGACAGAGAGAGAGATTATTCAGTACAATACAGATTGAGAGAGAGAGAGATTATTCAGTACAATACAGATTGAGAATATAGCTATTCTACTGAATACATATTGTAGAGAATGCTCCTCCTTTACCACTGAATATGTCTCATTCTACTTTTGTAAATTTGAATTGAAATCAAAAAGGTTTACAAACATTTTATTACGTTATCAAAACGAACACTTCACATTGTCAATATTTTCTACTTCCTGTAGTCGTTTGCAATTTGATATCATTAAACGTATAAAAACGAACAAGAGGAGAGGGGACAGAGAGATGGAGAGAGAAATGAACTTTAACTGAACATTTAGATTGGAAGACACAGGCCCAATGCTGTTGACACAGAGACATCGATGACAGTCAGCTTCACTGTAGGAGAGAGGGAGAGGAGAGAGGAGAGAGGGGAGGATAGAGAGAGAGAAAAGGGAAGGTGGGAGAGAGAGGAGAGAGGGAGGGAGAGAGGAGAAAGAATCAGTTAGAGTCAGGATTGCGGGAACGAAGATACTACCGGGTGGAGAGTAACACAACGAACTGGCGCCGGATGCTAGGAAGCGCGGTGGAGAAATAGGTGCGTAGATTGGTGATGCTGGCAGTGTGTGTAAACAGAAGCACGTGGAGAAGTGGCAACCGGCGGCCGCTAGGTGGCGGCAGTGGACGGAGTGACGCACAGGCCCAATGCTGTTGACGCAGAGACATCGATGACAGTCATCTTCACTGTAGGAGAGAGGGAGGGAGAGGGAGGGAGGGGGGAAGAGGGAAGGTGGGAGAGAGAGAGAGGGAAAGGGAGGGGAAAAGAGGTAAAGAAAGAGTAGAGACACTGAGAGGGAAGGAGAGAGGGAGGGAGGGAGTGAGAGGAGGTGGAAGATAATGAGGGAAGGAGGGAGAGAGCGCGAAGGAGAATGTACCTATTCTACTGAATACATATTGTACTGAGAATGTACCTATTCTACTGAATACATATTGTGCTGAGAATGTACCTATTCTACTGAATACATATTGTACTGAGAATGTACCTATTCTACTGAGTAATTATTGTAGAGAATGTAACTATTCCACAGATTTTTTTTTTTACATTTTTATTGAAATAAAAAAGTGTACAAACATTTGATGCCATTCGTATTTCTGGAGGATAAACTAATATACTCGTTTTGTTTAAGAAACTAGAGATTTTTAACATGCACCTGCAAATGTTTCTCAATTTCATATCGTTAAATGTATTTAAAACAGTCAGCAGTAATCAGATATTGATCAATATAGTATATGTCATTGAATCATGTATCATGGGTTATATTTTACAATAATCAGGGTTCTTTTCCGAATGAATTCCTTCTTGTCAAATGATAGCAGTACAACATTAATGCAGTTCTCTCAGATCAACATAGTAGAGATTCCCATGCAGGAAACAACATTAGTGGTTTTGGTCGTTTGATTATTTTACTATCAAACAAAGGTCCTAGTCTGTTTGATAGACAGGTGAGATGATCAGGGGGGCAGAGTTGATACCTTCATAATCATAGAGACATGGGCAGAGGACTGGATAGAGAGGCTCACTAAAGGTGCAGCCAGTAGCAGAGTAGATATGAACCCTGGCTTCCACATCATAGAAGGAGACCAGACCCTCATCATAATCAACAAACACCCCCACCTTCTGGAACTCAGCTCTCAGAGGGAGATGGACAGCAGGGTTATCATTAAATATAAACGTATCCTTTCTGAAGTAAAGAGTCCAGTAACCATTCTCAGGGGTCAATATGATCTGACCTTTTCTGTTGATGGACTCTCTGGCCACTCCTAAATGCCATGCAGTCTTGTCTTTAACCTGGACCTCAAAGTAAAATCTTCCTGAGGAGAAGCTCTGCCTCGTGAGCACAAATATTTTCTCTGTAAATCTCTTAGGGTTGTCTGGGAGTTTCTTCCTCAGACCTCCATGATGTACTTGTTTCCCATGCTCAGACAAGATGAGCTGGGGATGAGCTGTATCAGGATCCAGAGTCACATCTACTTCATACTGCTGGACCCTCTTCAGTTCAGCAGCACGCAGCTTCTTCATCTCCATGTTCAGTGCCTCCTCCAGCTGATCCAGGGATCTCCTCAAGGTCCCTACGTATGATGGAGGACGGACCTCCACCGTTGTCCAGTCCCTGGTGGGTGGAATATTCTTCAGGGATCTGAAGGTCTGGAGGAAGTGGAGGTGGTCTTCAGTGTGTGAGAGTTGCTTCACCTCTGAGATTCTATTGGTCAGATCTCCTATTTCCTGCTCCAGTTTTTTGATGAGGTCTTCAACGTCTTTCTCTGTGGATTTCAGTTTCTCTTTAACCGTTTGTTTGAACTCATCCTGCCACTTTTCAATAGAGCGCTTCAGAGCAGTGAAGACCTGCACACCATCAGCTATCTCTCTGTCTGCGTCTGCTTTGCTGCGGTCCACTGTGTCTTTAATCTCCTGAATCTTTCGTTGTCTCTCCTGGATCATCTGCTGAACATCAGACTCAATCTTCCCCAGCTGGGCCGTCTTCACTTCATATTCCTCCTTTAGAGGTACAACAGGATGGGACTTGTGGTCCGTCACTGTGCAGCACAGACACACACACACCTGTTCAGTCAGGCAGAAGAGCTCCAGAAGTAGGTCGTGTTTCTTACACATCCTGTCTTCCAGACTGGCCATAGGCTCAACCAGCCGATGTTTCTTCAGGCCTGCGACTCTCTGATGTGGCTCCAGGTGGGTTTGGCAGTAAGAGGTAAAACACACTAGGCAGGACTTCACAGCCTTCAGCTGGGTCCCAGTACAGACGTCACAGGGAACTTCTCCTGGTTCAACACAAGGCTGCTCTTTGACTCGTACATAACTTCTAAACTGATCAATCATCTCCGAAAAGAGGGTATTGACCTGTACATCAGGTCTTGTCTGGAACAGCTTGTTACAAACAGGACATTTGTACTGGACTTGGTCATCCCAGAACGTTGTAATACAGGTTCTACAGAAGTTGTGTCCACATGGTGTGGTGAATGGGCTGTTGAACACATCCAGACAGATGGGACATGAAAAGTTCTCTTCACACCAGGAAGTAGCAGAGGCCATTCCTAGACACAGACTACAAGGTTTAAGTATTGAGCAATTCCATTCTTTTTCTAATTCCAAAAAGAGAAGAGAGGTTCTAAAGTTGTGTTGTTTTACTCACCTTGTTGTGGTTACTGTCTGTCAGACCTTTTGTCCCAAAATGTGTTTATTATTCTCCTTAAAGAGAGAACAGCTTCCAAGTCGGGTTTCTGTGAACATTAAGTTTCGTTTCCTGAACAACACGTCCTCTTCTCTCCTCCCCTAACTCCTGGCCCCGCCCCCAAGTCCTGGCTCCGCCCCCACGGACACACAGTTCACCGCGGTTCATCTTCCCACTCTGACTGTGGGGCGTTCCCGCACGTGAAGGCTCCTTCAAAGGCGTTGATGTGTGTTCTCCTCTTCTCTGTGGAGTTAGCCGGTGCAAACCGAGAGACACTGTGGTGATGTAGTGGTTATTTGCGACTGTAACTGGGATTCATTGACGTTGATCGACCCTGGTTTCCGGGGATTCCCCGCACACTGTTTATCCAGCCCCGATCCAATGTTAAACACAACAATAAATTAAAGATGTGTTTATTGCCGCTAGGCTCGCTGCAGGAACTCGCCCCGGCGTGCACGCGCACAGTGCACACACGAGCAGCAGAGCTATGAGAACAGCAGACAGCGGATTCAGTCAGAGTAGCAAGTAGACCCCAGCTTAGTGGCGCTGTGTGTGTGTTTGTGTGTGTGGGGGGGGGGGGGGGGGGGGGGGGGGGTTGTAGTAGGTTATGTTTCTATAATTAGGCAGGGTTATTTTCTTCCTTCATTTCTCTTCACTGAGTCATCTGGTTGGGTTATCATATTGGGTTATCGTGTTTCTTCCTCTTGTAACTCCCTTGACAGGCAGGTATTCAGAAAGGCGCACACACACACACACACACACACACACACACACACACACACACACACACACATTATATATATAAGCAATGCTAGATATGGTTTTAACGAGCAGTATCCTATAAATATACAATAATACTGCAATGGGCTATAAAAATAATAAAATAAAGTTGTTTTTAACTCTGTCATATTTTGTGCAGAAACTTGATTTGAGTTTGATACAGATCAGCATATTTACCATATGATTTATGTTGTTGGGCTGGATTCTTCATGTAATTTATTCTCTCTCTCTCTCTCTCTCTCTCTCTCTCTCTCTCTCTCTCTCTCTCACTCACACACACACACACACACACACACACACACACACACACACACACACACACACACACACACACATTATATAAGCAATGTAAGTGAGTTAAAACATTTTTTAAAGCAGTAGCCTACAAATATACAACAATACTTCAATGGGGTTTAAAAATACTACTAAAATAAAGATAACTAAAATGCTGAAACTGTTTGGTTTATTTTTCATATTGTATTATTATCTACTAATGAATCTGATGACAATATTTACTGTTAGTGGGAGTGTGTGTGGATGATGGCTGGTTGAAGCAGCCTCACCTGGCCCGGGTCAGACTGACTGGACTGGGCTGGGTGAGTCTGCACACCTGTTGTGCATTAAGTAATCAGTGTGCACAGGTTAAACCAGCCATCACCGCACACACTCAGGGAGATCTCCTGCATGGCAACATAGAGCACCAGGCCATGTAGCATTGTCTACAGACGTTTACAATAAACCGGTTTTCCAACACCACCACCCTGCGTCCTTGTCTGGAGGAGCCCAGTTAAAGCCACCTAGGTGGAGTGTAGCAATGGACCTTGTTACTGTTTATTATTGATCAGCCATTATTTCATCAGCCACTCCTTGACTCTATTCATGGAGACTTTAGTCTTCATGTGGGACTGTTTGAACTCCTTGTCATGTTATTATTATTCATGTGTGCTCCTTCTGCACCTCCTGGCCTCCTAGCATCCCTGGGAGGAGAGACACCTCTTGTGTGTTACTCCTCCTCCTCCTTTTTTCTCCACCCACCCCACACAGTGTTTCTTTATTAAAATCAGAGCACAATAGCAGAGCACAATAGATTAGCAGTCCATCACCTTAATCACTCGGCCACACCATCAGCCAACTTAAGTATAAAACACTTTGAATTTTTTAAGAAATATGATCTAGACTACATTTAAGCAACACAGTAATTTGGGAATGTGTTGAATATTTGGGTAGTGAATTACGGATGTGAGAAAGCCTGCAGAGATGTCTTCCGAAGGTACACAGCGCACTCAGGTTCCACCGAGATTTGAACTCGGATCGCTGGAGTCAAGAGTGCTTTTAAAAAATTATTTTTACTGTTTTTTCAATTCATAAATTTACTAAGTCATCTATACAATATATACAATATATACAATATATACAAATCAAGACATCCCCAATCAAAATAAAAAAAACAAAGTCTACTACTGCAGAATTGCAAAAACACTCATAACATTATACAATGTTAAATACAAAAACATATTTACACACACAAATGATATTTGCTCACCCTGAGGGGAAAGCACAATCGAGCAAACGGGACACAACTTCCTATGTGCTGCCGTGCTCTCCCCACCACCACACACACACACACACACACACACACACACACACACACACACACACACACACACACACACACACACACACACACACAGGGAGGCGGAGCACAGCTAAAGGAACACAACGTTGGTGACTGGGTATACGTCAAGAACTCCCCGTCGGGGAATTGAACCCCGGTCTCCCGCGGGGATACTGACCTCTATAACATTAAACAACAACTTAAACCCTGTGTGTGAGGTCACCTCTTTCTGAACATCTAGCTGATGCGGGCGAACTAAACTTTGATTGTCTTTTGATATCAAAAAGACATCATGATGGTGATTTTGCTTGTCCTTAGCCATCCTCAAAAGTTGTGTCAGAAGTGGGATTTGAACCCACGCCTCTAGAGGAGACTGCGACCTGAACACAGCGCCTTAGACCGCTCGGCCATCCTGACACTGAATATAATGTCCAAGAGTGGATCGTTGTGTGAATTTCGTTACTTTTGTCATGTATTTCAAATTCAAAGATCGCTTTTTGCTCACAGACACCGACTGCTCCTAAAATAACACAACTTTGATTGTATTGGTGACCGTGGGTTAATGTCAAACACGCACCGTCGGGGAATTGAACCCTGGTCTCCCGCGTGACAAGCAGGGATACTTTGGATCAGTTCTGAACGGCAACTTAAACATTGTGTGTGACATCTTCTCTTTCTTAACATCTAGCTGATGAGGGCGAACTAAACTTTAAAGAGTAATTTGATATGAAAATGTTATTTCGATAGTTATTTTGCTTGTCCTTAAAAGTTCTGTCAGAAGTGGGATTAGAACCCACGCCTCCAGAGGAGACTGCGACCTGAACGCAGCGCCTTAGACCGCTCGGCCTCCCGTGTGACAGGCGGGGATACTGACCACTATACTAACGAGGAACTGTTGGAACGAGAACACCTCGACATTAGTAAGCGCATTGACGTCTATAGGTGTACATTTTATATTCAACATTTGACAACATTTGCCATGGCGCTGAGTGGGGCCAGCGCTAATGCGCTCCCGGGGGCCAGCTGGGGGAGAGCGGCGGTCTGCTCCGTCTACCAGCGCTCCCCTGGGCCGTCTGGGCCGCTGCGCTGGAGCCGGGCTGACACAATGTCTTGAAACACATCTCTAGTGGGACTGCTGATGTCTTCTGTGTCTCTCTCCATTTCTGTCTGACCAAAGACATCCTGCAGAGAGAGAGAGAGAGAGAGAGAGAGAGAGAGAGAGAGAGAGAGAGAGAGAGAGAGAGAGAGAGAGAGAGAGAGAGAGAGAGAGAGATTAACTTTAATTCATCGTTTGGATGGAAGACTCAGGCCTAATGCTGTTGACACAGAGACATCGATGACAGTCAGCTTCAATGTAGGAAAGAGAGAGAGAGAGAGAGAGAGAGAGAGAGAGAGAGAGAGAGAGAGTGAGACAGAGAGAGAGACAGAGACAGAGAGATTATTCAGTACAAGACAGATTGAGAGAGAGAGATTATTCAGTACAATACAGATTGAGAGAGAGAGAGATTATTCAGTGTAATACAGATTGAGAGAGAGGGAGAGAGATTATTTAATACAACACAGATTGAGAGAGAGATTATTCAGTACAATACAGATTGAGAGAGAGAGAGATTATTCAGTACAATACAGATTGAGAGAGAGAGAGATTATTGAGTATAATACAGATTGAGAATATAGCTATTCTACTGAATACATATTGTAGAGAATGCTCCTTTTCCAATGAATGTCTCATTCTACTTTTGTAAATTTGAATTTAAATCAAAAAGGTTTAGAAACATTTTATTATGTTATCAAAATGAACACTTCACATTGTCAATATTTTCTACTTCCTGTAGTCGTTTGCAATTTGATATCATTAAACGTATAAAAAAACAGGAACAAGAGGAGAGGGGACAGAGAGATGGAGAGAGATATGAACTTTAACTGAACATTTAGATTGGAAGACACAGGCCCAATGCTGTTGACACAGAGACATCGATGACAGTCAGCTTCACTGTAGGAGAGAGGGAGGGAGAGGGAGAGAGGGGAGGATAGAGTGAGAGAGAGAAATGGAAGGTGGGAGAGAGAGAGGGGGAGGGAGAGAGAGAATCACGAGAGTCAGGATTGCGGGAACGAAGATACTACCAGGTGGAGAGTAACAACGAACTGGCGCCGGCTGCTAGGAAGCGTGGTGGAGAAATAGGGAGCGTAGATTGGTGATTGCTGGCAGTGTGTGTAAACAGAAGCACGTGGAGAAGTGGCAGCCGGCGGCCGCTAGGTGGCGGCAGTGGACGGAGTGACACACAGGCCCAATGCTGTTGACACAGAGACATCGATGACAGTCAGCTTCACTGTAGGAGAGAGGGAGGGAGAGGGAGGGATGGGGGAAGAGGGAAGGTGGGAGAGAGAGGAGGGAGAGAGGGAAAGGGAGGGGAAAGAGTTGAAGAGAGAGAAGAGACACTGAGAGGGAAGGAGAGGCAGGGAGAGAGTGAGAAGAGGGGAAGAGAATGAGGGAAGGAGGGGGAGAGAGCGAAGAAGAATGTAGCTATTCTACTGAATACATATTGTAGAGAATGTAACTATTCTACTGAATACATATTGTAGAGAATGTACCTATTCTACTGAATACATATTGTAAAGAATGTACCTATTCTACTGAATACATATTGTAAAGAATGTACCTATTCTACTGAATACATATTGTAGAGAATGTACCTATTCCACAGAAAATGACCCCATTCTACCTTTTGTACATTTTTATTGAAATAAAAAAGTGTACAAACATTTGATTGTTGTCATTCATATTTCAGAAGTATAAACTAATAAACTCGTTTTGTTTAAGAAACGAGAGATTTTTAACATGCACCTGCAAATGTTTACAATTTCATATTGTTAAATGTATAAAAAACATTCAGCAGTAATCAGATATTGATCAATATAGTATATGTAATTGAATCATGTATCATGGGTTATATTTTACAATAGTCAGGGTTCTTTTCCGAAGAAATTCATTCTTGTGTAATGAAAGCAGTACAACATTAATGCAGTTCTCTCAGATCAACATAGTAGAGATTCCCATGCAGGAAACAACATTAGTGGTTTTGGTCATTTGATTATTTTATCATCAAACAAAGGTCCTAGTCTGTTTGATTGACAGGTGAGATGATCAGGGGGGCAGAGTTTATACCTTTATAATTATAGAGACCTGGACTGAAGAATGGATAGAGAGGCTCACTAAAGGTGCAGCCAGTAGCAGAGTAGATATGAACCCTGGCTTCCACATCATAGGAGACCAGACCCTCATCATAATCAACAAACACCCCCACCTTCTGGAGCCCAGCTCTCTGAGGGAGATGGACAGCAGGGTTATCACTAAATATCAACCGATCGTTGTCTAAGAAAAGAGTCCAGGAGCCATTCTTAGGGGAAAAACTGATCACATCTTTTCTGTTGATGGACTCTCTGGCCACTCCTAAAAACCATGCAGTCTTGTCTTTAATATGGACCTCAAAGTAAAATCTCCCTGAGGAGAAGCTCTGCCTCGCGAGAACAAATAGATACCGTGTAAATCTCTTAGGGTTGTCTGGGAGTTTCTTCTCTACACCTCCATCATGGACTTGTTTCCCATCCTCAGACAGGATGAGATGGGGATGAGCTGTCTCAGGATCCAGAGTCACATCTACTTCATACTGCTGGACCCTCTTCAGTTCAGCAGCACACACCTTCTTCATCTCCATGTTCAGTGTCTCCTCCAGCTGATCCAGGGATCTCCTCAAGGTCCCTACGTATGACGGAGGACGGACCTCCACCGTCGTCCAGTCCCTGGTGGGTGGAGGATCCTTCAGGGATCTGAAGGTCTGGAGGAAGTAGAGGTGGTCTTCAGTCTGTGAGAGCTGCTTCACCTCTGTGCTTCTATTGGTCAGATCTTCTATTTCCTGCTCCAGCTCTTTGAAGAGGACTTCAGCCTCTTTCTCTCTGGATTGCTGTCTCTCTTTAACCGTTTGCTTGAACTCATCCTGCCACTTTTCAATGTAGTGTAACAGAGCAGTGAAGACCTGCACACCATCAGCTATCTCTCTGTCTGCGTCTTTGTTGCTCAATTCTACTTTGTCTTTGATCTCCTTCATCTTTAGTTTTCTCTCCTGGATCATCTGCTGAACTTCCGACTCCATCTTCCCCAGCTGGGCCGTCTTCACTTCATATTCCTCCTTTAGAGGTAGAGCAGGATGGGACTTGTGGTCTGTCTCTGTGCAGAACTTACACACACACACCTGTTCAGTCTGGCAGAAGAGATCCAGAAGTTGGTCGTGTTTCTTACACATCCTGTCTTCCAGACGGTCCATAGCCTCGACCAGCCGATGTCTCTTCAGGACTGCGACTCTCTGATGTGGCTCCATGTGGGTTTGGCAGTAAGAGGTAAAACACACTAGGCAGGACTTCACCGCCTTCAGCTGGGTCCCAGTACAGACGTCACAGGGAACTTCTGCTGGTTCAACACAAGGCTGCTCTTTGACTCGTACAGTTTTCTAAACTGATAAACTATCTCTGATATTAAGGTATTGACCTGTAAATCAGGTCTTCTCTGGAACAGCTTGTTGCAAACAGGACATTTGTACAGGAGTTGGTCATCCCAGAACTTTGTAATACAGGTTCTGCAGAAGTTGTGTCCACATGGTGTGGTGACTGGGCTGTTGAACACATCCAGACAGATGGAACATGAAAAGTTCTCTGCAGACCAGGAAGTAGCAGAGGCCAGACGACAAGGTTTATGTATTGAGCAATTCCATTATTTTTCTAATTCCAAAATGGGAAGAGAGGTTCTAAAGTTGTGTTGTGTTACTCACCTTGTTGTGGTTACTGTCTGTCGGACTATTTGTCCCAAAATGTGTTTTATATTTCTCCTGAAAGAGAGAACTGCTTCACGTTGGGTTTCTATGAACGTTAAGTTTTGATTGCTGAACAACACGTCCTCTCCTCTCCTCCCCTAACACCTGGCTCCGCCCCCCCCCCCCCCCCCCCCCCCCCCCCCCCCAAGAAAAGAGCTGTTTATTGCCGATACGCTCAGTGTAGGAACTCGCCCCCGTTTGCATGCAAACAGTGCACACACTAGCAGCAGAGGTGTGTGTGTGTGTTTCTGTGTGTGTGTGTGTGTGTGTGTGTGTGTGTGTGTGTGTGTGTGTGTGTGTGTCACTTTTTTTGTAACTTTCGTTTCCTGAACCAGACTTCCTGTTCTCCCCTAACCACGGATGTTTCATAACAACCTGTGGCTCCCAACTTTAAACACAGATTAGCGTCTGGTTGGCATGACCACTCGTATTTGAGCACTTTGTATGAGTCGATGTGTCCTCGTATATAACTAGAACCAATACGATGGATGGCAGTTACCATCACTGTGGAAAAGGCTCTCTGGTGATGGAACATTCCGACCACCCCCAAGGCTAGCGAAGTGGTTCTGCCTTCTTATAACTCATTATGGTTCCTGTAACACACACACACACACACACACACACACACACACACACACACACACACACACACACACACACACCAGTGTAATGAAACAAGAAATTACAATGATCAAAAGTCTAACCTGTAAAACACTTTCATAAACACCGTGGATCAAACCAGGACACAGACCAGGAAGAATATTGGATGTCTGTTGAAGTCATTCAAATAATCAATACTTAATCAGAATCAGAATTTGCTTTATTGTCAATGAAGTGTAACACATACAAGGAATTTGTCTTGGTATTTAATGCAAGCAATAACAACAACAAAACATAAATATGAAAATAGAATTATTTGCAATTAGAAATAATATATAAAATATAAACTGACTATATAAAAAAGACAGAATATACAGAGTATGTTTTAAAAATGTTGCTGTACAGTTGTGAAGGAATGTGCAAAATATGACCATGGAATGTGCAAATGTTCACAGTATTAAGTTGAACAAAATGTGCAATGTGCAAGAAACTAAAAGATGAAAGGCTGTGCATCGCTGCACCTGTCCTCCACACTTCACACACCTCCACCCAACGCTGAACACCAACTTAATGGTGTGGAAATGCAAGACGCAGTGTAGTGACAACAAGTGTCTCCAATTCTCATAGCTTTTATAGATTTGAACTCTGGAGACATTATAAACACGCTTTGCACATCCCGTCATGACCAATTCCGCATCAATAAACAGGATGTAGAAGCGTTTCACCGATTCTAAAGGTGAACTGCATGTGATTGACGCGTTTCAGCGTGTAGAACAAACGCAGCAGCGTTTAGTGGAGCAGTGAACATGCAGCAGCGAGTCGGCCTGCCGACGGAGAATCCTTCTCAGCAGCTCCAGTAGGTGTGTGCGTAATCCCTGCCCGTTTCTATTGGTCCGCAGTTAGGGCTCCGCAGTAAAGCATATGAAAGCACGGAGCCAAAGACACACTCAGCGGTCCAAGGCACAAGCCTAGACGGCGTAGCCTACATGAAATAGAACAGCTGTGTTTACTGCCGCTACGCTTGCTGCAGGAATGCGCCCTGGCGTGCACGCGCACAGTGCACACACGAGCAGCAGAGCTATGAGAGCAGCAGACAGCGGATTCAGTCAGAGTAGCAAGTAGAGGCGCAAGCAGCACTGTGTGTGTGTGTGTGTGTGTGTGTGTGTGTGTGTGTGTGTGTGTGTGTGTGTGTGTGTGTGTGTGTGTGTGTGTGTGCGCGCGGCTGTGTCTGCGCGTGGCTGTGTCTGCGCGTGGCTGTGTCTGTGAGCGTGTCAGAAGGCTACTGAGGGGGCGGGCCCGAGCCTGGAGCTCTGTATAAAGAGCCCTCTCTCGTGTTCAGGAAACGGAAGTTTACGGAAATCCAACATACGAAGGGACGACATGACGAAGAGACGACGTGAACGCGTTAGCCTCTCCGGAGACGAAGAACAAGACGTTTTAAAGCAGAGAGCCGGGACAGAAACATTCCAAGGTGGGTCCAACACATTGAACCTCTAATCCTCATTGTTGCCGTCCTGTCCGTAGGGCGCCATGTTGTACTGTAGCGTTAGCCCCACACGGGTCTCCTGCGCTCCGTGTGAACACGTGATGTTGATGCTTAGCGAAACCAACCTTCACGTGCTCTATTGTGTCGCCTCGTCGGATTCCACCAGCGCGTGCTCGGTGCTCGGCGTCCTGTTTGGAGCGGGGCGCCACACGCGGGGCCGCGCTCTGTGCGCTTTGGTTGAACCCGACCAGGCGAGGCCAACACGGGACTTTAACAAAGTTAGTTTGGTGTTGAAGCATCAGGGCGTTCTTCACGAGGAGGACAGTTATTATTTATAATAACTTCACAGCTGGGGAAGATGGAGTCGGAAGTTCAGCAGATGATCCAGGAGAGAAAACTAAAGATTATGGAGATCAAAGACACAGTAGAATTGAGCAACAAAGACGCAGACAGAGAGATAGCTGATGGTGTGCAGGTCCTCACTGCTCTGAAGCGCTCTATTGAAAAGTGGCAGGATGAGTTCAACCAAACGGTTAAAGAGAGACTGAAATCCACAGAGAAACAAGCTGAAGACCTCATCAAAGAGCTGGAGCAGGAAATAGGAGATCTGACCAATAGAAGCTCAGAGGTGAATCAGCTCTCACACACTGAAGACCACCTCCACTTCCTCCAGACCTTCAGATCCCTGAAGAATCCTCCACCCACCAGGGACTGGACAACGGTGGAGGTCCGTCCTCTGTCATACGTGGGGACCTTGAGGAGATCCCTGGATCAGCTGGAGGAGACACTGAACATGGAGATAAAGAAGCTGTGTGATGATGCTGAACTGAAGAGGGTCCAGCAGTATGAAGTAGATGTGACTCTGGATCCTGATACAGCTCATCCCCGTCTCATCCTGTCTGAGGATGGGAAACAAGTCCATGATGGAGGTGTAGTGAAGAAACTCCCAGACAACCCTAAGAGATTTACAAAGAAAATATATATACTCACAAGGCAGAACTTCTCCTCAGGGAGATTTTACTTTGAGGTCCAGGTTAAAGACAAGAGTGCATGGCGTTTAGGAGTGGCCAGAGAGTCCATCAACAGAAAAGGTGTGATCATATTGACCCCTGAGACATGTTACTGGACTCTTTACCTAGATAACGATGGGTTGGTCTTTAAAGATAACCCTGCTGTCTGTCTCCCTCTGAGAGCAGAGCTCCAGAAGGTGGGGGTGTTTGTTGATTATGATGAGGGTCTGGTCTCCTTCTATGATGTGGAAGCCAGGGTTCATATCTACTCTGCTACTGGCTGCACCTTTACTGAGCCTCTCTATCCATTCCTCTGCCCAGGTCTCTATAATTATGCAGGTATAAACTCTAGCCCCCTGATCATCTCATCTGTCAATCAAACAGACTAGGACCTTTTTTGATAGTAAAATCATAAATCAACCAAAACCACTAATGTTGTTTCCTGCATGGGAATCTCTACTATGTTGATCTGAGAGAACTGCATTAATGTTGTACTGCTTTAATTTGACAAGAAGGAATTCATTCGGAAAAGAACCCTGACTATTGTAAAATATGACCCATGATACATGATTCGATTACATATACTATTGTGGGAGTGTGTGTGGATGGTGGCTGGTTTAAGCAGCCTCACCTGGCCCGAGTCAGACTGATTGGACTCTGGGGCTGGGTGGGGCTGCACACCTGTTGCACATTGAGCAATCAGTGTGCACAGGTTAAACCAGCCATCACCACACACACTCAGGGAAGAGCTCTTCCCGAGTGTGTGTGTGGTGGTGGCTGGTTCCTATATTGATCAATATCTGATTACTGCTGAATGTTTTTTGTACATTTAACAAAATGAAATTGTAAACATTTGCAGGTGCATGTTAAAAACCTCTAGTTTCTTAAACAAAACGAGTATATTAGTTTATAGTCCTGAAATATGAATGACATCAAATGTTTGTACACCTTTTTATTTCAATAAAAATGTACAAAAGGTAGAATTGGGTAATTTTCTGTGGAATAGTTACATTCTGTGCAATAATTACTCAGTAGAATAGGTACATTCTCTGCAATAATTACTCAGTAGAATAGGTACATTCTCAGTACAATATGTATTCAGTAGAATAGCTACATTCTCAGTACAATATGTATTCAGTAGAATAGCTACATTATCTACAATATGTATTCAGTAGAATAGCTACATTCTCTACAATATGTATTCAGTAGAATAGCTACATTCTCAGTACAATATGTATTCAGTAGAATAGGTACATTCTCCTTCGCTTTCTCCACCTCCTTCCCTCATTCTCTTCCCCTCCTCTCACTCCCTCCCTCCCTCTCTCCGTCCCTCTCAGTGTCTCTACTCTCTTTACCTCTTTTCCCTTCCCTTTCCCTCTCTCTCTCTCCCACCTTCCCTCTTCCCCCTCCCTCGCTCTCCCTCCCTCTCTCCTACAGTGAAGCTGACTGTCATCGATGTCTCTGTGTCAACAACATTGGGCCTGTGTGTCACTCCGTCCACTGCCGCCACCTAGCGGCCGCCGGCTGCCACTTCTCCACGTGCTTCTGTTTACACACACTGCCTGCAATGACCAATCTACGCTCCCTATTTCTCCACCGCGCTTCCTAGCAGCCGGCGCCAGTTCGTTGTTACTCTCCACCTGGTAGTATCTTCGTTCCCGCAATCCTGACTCTCGTGATTCTCTCTCTCTCTCTCCCCCTCTCTCTCTCCCACCTTCCCTTTCTCTCTCTCACTCTATCCTCCCCTCTCTCCCTCTCCCTCCCTCTCTCCTACAGTGAAGCTGACTGTCATCGATGTCTCTGTGTCAACAGCATTGGTCCTGTGTCTTCCAATCTAAATGTTCAGTTAAAGTTCATTTCTCTCTCCATCTCTCTGTCCCCTCTCCTCTTGTTCGTGCTTTTTATACGTTTAACGATATCAAATTGCAAATGACTACAGGAAGTAGAAAATATTGACAATGTGAAGTGTTCATTTTGATAACATAATAAAATGTTTCTAAACCTTTTTGATTTCAATTCAAATTTACAAAAGTAGAATGGGACATATTCATTGGAAAATGAGCATTCTCTACAATATGTATTCAGTAGAATAGCTATATTCTCAATCTCTATTGTACTGATCTCTCTCTATTGTACTGATCTCTCTCTCTATTGTACTGATCTCTCTCTCTCTCTCTCTCTCTCTCTCTCTCTATATATATATATATATATACGGTTTGGAAATGGTTTTAATTAAAGGCAGGGACTCAACAATTCCAGGAATCCTTTCCGTGATTTGAATCTCTAGTCCCGTTTGACACGACCGGTAGATCATGGCAGTTGGTGCCACGCCCCTAGAAAACCACAGAACAGCCCGTAGTTCCAGGAAGGAATCAAATTCATAAATACGTTCATGACTTTTAATTGATAGTTCAACCAGACTTTTCTACACCATTTGTAGATTGGTTTGCATTCTTTGCATGCGATGACTCCCTCTCTAGGTTTAAACACCTGCTGCTGCAGGCATCGCCTCTGATTGGCTGATAGGGTTACCCGGTCACCTGCTGATTAAGAGCTGATGTGACACACCTGTCCTCCGCTTGTTGAAACTGAACTGAAGGGGCGTTTACAGGGGGGGCCGGCAGCCCTGCAGCCCCAGAATGAACCAGGATTGTTAGGGGCCTCAGGGGACCCAGTTGATTGGTTTGTTTAGACTCCTAGTCCAAAGGGTCCCCAATGTCCTACCTGAGCAGCCCAAACCTGGCCATTCATCTCACTGAACGCTCTGGATAAAAACATCTGCTAACGTTCATATTTTGAGTTATAATTTGGCTAACATGGTCTTCTATAGTTGTAAGTGAGAGCAGATAGGTTTAGGAACCAGACAGAATAGTTACATACAACGAGTCTTGTTTTTAATGCCATTTAGTTTTTGTATAGCACAAAAAGCTATCAACAATTCAGTTTTTTCTTTTTCTTATCTCATCTCACTCGGTGCAGGTAGTTCTTCCTGCAAAGTGTTTCACGTGTTTATTTATTTTTAAATGGCGTATGTACACCGGGGGTGATTTCCTAAACCTGGTGGTCAGTGGCTTGTCAGCAGCGTGTGAATTAATCACTCAGCCGAGGTTCAGCACCTCGGACAGCGACAGGGGAAGACATCGCCTACTCTGTCTGCTGTGGTTCAGCACCTCGGACAGCGACAGGGGAAGACGTCGCCTACTCTGTCTGCTGTGGCTGTCCTCGACACACGCAACCACCAGGCCAACGCCATATACACGTTGCCTTTATTTTACACCTTCATACTATTCAACTATGCCATTCTAATAATACTGTGTGTGTGTGTGTGTGTGTGGGGGGGGGGGGGGGGGGGGGGGTTGCGTTAGAACGAGCCTGCAGACGACTCTTATCAGAACTGCCGATAGATAGATAGATAGAAAGATGGATAGATGGATAGATATATATGGATGGATGGACCACGCTCTGATCACATTGACCAATGGCATGCCATGTCTTCAAGTCACCAGACAACATAGGCCTACACACTGGTGATGTGTAGATCAGCCTACAGCTCAACGTTCAGACGGTAAGGGAGTTAAAACCAAACAACAACCCCTCATCCAAAAACATTGCAGCACTTATAACATAGCAGCTGTTAAGACACACACACACACACACACACACACACACACACACACACACTCCAGTTGAGGACCAGTAAATTGGGCTGCTGCGTAAACCGTTTCCATTTATTGATTCATTCTTTTCTTTTTTTTTCACAGATTTGCGCTGTGTGAATTTCCCTGCTGTTAGTGTGTGCTCAGATAGCTTTGGATCCTTATCATGTCACACATACCCTAGTCTACCTCTGTACCTGTCTCAGCTTTCTACGCTAGTCTACCTGTGTACCTGTCTCAGCTTTCTACGCTAGTCTACCTGTGTACCTGTCTCAGCTTTCTACGCTGGTCTACCTGTGTACCTGTCTCAGCTTTCTACTAGTCACTACACTGTCTAACCTGTGTACCTGTCTCAGCTTTCTACGCTAGTCTACCTGTGTACCTGTCTCAGCTTTCTACGCTAGTCTACCTGTGTACCCTGTCTCAGCTTTCTACGCTAGTCTACCTGTGCACCTGTCTCAGCTTTCTACGCTAGTCTACCTGTGTACCTGTCTCAGCTTTCTACGCTAGTCTACCTGTGTACCTGTCTCAGCTTTCTACGCTAGTCTACCTGTGTACCTGTCTCAGCTTTCTACGCTAGTCTACCTGTGCACCTGTCTCAGCTTTCTACGCTAGTCTACCTGTGTACCTGTCTCAGCTTTCTACGCTAGTCTACCTGTGTACCTGTCTCAGCTTTCTACGCTAGTCTACCTGTGTACCTGTCTCAGCTTTCTACGTTAGTCTACCTGTGTACCTGTCTCAGCTTTCTACGCTAGTCTACCTGTGTACCTGTCTCAGGTCTCTACGCTAGTCTACCTGTGTACCTGTCTCAGCTTTCTACGCTGGTCTACCTGTGTACCTGTCTCAGGTCTCTACGCTAGTCTACCTGTGTACCTGTCTCAGCTTTCTACCTGTTGCTCAGCGTGTGCTAACACTGTAGCAGTTTGGGTTAATGAAGCAGTAGGTGTTCATTCTTGTCTTAACAGTTCTTGCTTGTACTACACCACACTGTTAGACGCCCGTATCAGACCTATTTAGTGACTCCGCCCACTCCCAGCTCTACACTAACCAACTGCTACACGCTGACCACAAGCAACCAGCTAACCTTTACCTAAACTTAACCGTCTCTAACCTTATAGGGCTCATACATCAGAACGCATCATGGGATTTTTAGTTGGCGGTACTCTTGTCACTTTGTGTTCCGATGACCAAAACACCCTTACCACCAATAACATTCCTGTGCTCCTAAACGAAGGCGGTCATAGAGATGTGACGTCACGATGTACAGGTCCTACAGCGAGACATCACGGGTGAAGGTCTATAGTTTCACCACAGAGTACAGCGTGACAGAGGTCAGGGTTCATGGTATGGACGGTGTCAGGGTTACGTGAGGAAGACGACGGGGACAGATTAGGGTGCTTGTTGTGTGATGAAGCTTCCTCCGTGGGTGGTTGTGACATCACATCCAGTAGCAGAGCAGACATAATGACGTGAGAATCTGCTTCCTCTTTTCGCACTGACACTTTCTCACTCCGTATCACTCTCTGTCTTCCCTCGCTCACTCAGCATAACTTTCCTCACTCCTCCTCTCTCACCGTGTATCACTCTCTCAGACTCTGTATCACTCTGTCTTCCCTCTCTCACTCTGTATCACTCTCTCTGTCTTCACTCTCTAACATATTACATTAATTTAACTTCCCATCTTACTCCGTACATTCACTTAACTTCCCATCTTACTCCGTACATTCACTTAACTTCCCATCTTACTCCGTACATTCACTTAACTTCCCATCTTACTCCGTACATTCACTTAACTTCCCATTGTACTCTTTACATTCCCTTAACTTCCCATTTTACTCTGTACATTCACTTAACTTCACATCGTACGTGATATTTTACTGTACTGTATCCCCCTCTTATATAGGGAAGATAAGCAGGCGTGTTTGCAGTTGAATTATTATGTTTTGTACAGTGGTCAGCAAGTTATTTGGTTAGACTAGTTAAAAGTTGCCCATATGAAGGCTCTGATTGGTCAACCCATCATCTTCAACCAGATCCTGGGAGAGCTACGACAAGACATCAGAGAGAGAGAGAGAGATGAGAGAGAGAGGGAGAGGGAGAGGGAGAGAGAGAGAGAGAGAGGAATATTTGACTGTATTCATAGTTTAATTATATTCTCCTCTCCTAACCTTTCCTCCTCTCCTATCTCCTCTCTCCTCTCCTCTTGTCTAGTAAGGTAAAGGAGAGATGAGATGTCTCTCATCCGGAACTCTATCCTAGAGTGCCAGGTGTGTGGTAAGTAATGGCCTTGATTATCTTATCTTATCTTAACGTATCTTGGCCTGTCAAACAATTGACGTTAAAGTTTCAGGTCATTACTGAAACTGTCTGTTTGTCTGTCCACCTGCCCATCTGTCTCCCTGTCCCTCTGTCTGTCTGTCTACCTGTTTCCCTGTCTGTTTGTCTGTCCCTATGTCTGTCCCTCTGTCTGTCTCCCTGTCTGTCCACCTGTCCCTCTGTCTGTCTCCCTGTCTGTCTGTCTACCTGTTTCCCTGTCTGTCTGTCTGTCTGTCCATATGTCTGTCTCCCTGCCTGTCCACCTGTCCCTCTGTCTGTCTACCTGTCTGTCTCCCTGTCTGTCCACCTGTCCCTCTGTCTGTCTACCTGTCTGTCTCCCTGTCTGTCCACCTGTCCCTCTGTCTGTCTCCCTGTCTGTCTCCCTGGACCTGTGTGTGTGCAGGGTTCCAGGAGCCGTGGTCGCGGTGTTCCCCTAGCCCCTGCTATAAGGGCGTGTCCTGCATGGAGGCCTTTGAGTTCCCAGGGTACCTCTGTGGCTCTGTGTCTCTACACACAGTAGAGACACACAGTAGAGAGACACAGTTGACACACAGTAGAGACACAGCAGACACAAGGTAGAGACACACAGTAGACACACAGTAGAGACACACACAGTAATGGATTGATGAGGGTGTGAATAAAGTATGTGTGTTGTGTATTTTGTATGTGTGTATATAATGTATTTGCTATATGATGTATAATGGTTTAATATATGTATGATATATGTTCCAGTGTGGGGTACCCCTGCTTCTCGTGTGTGTGTGTATGGTAATGTGTAGGTACACGTGTACATATATAAAGTATATAGAGTATATAAAGTATATTCTATGGTGTCCAGTGTGGGGCGTGGCCCTGCTTCTCGTGTGTGTGTGTATGGTAATGTGTAGGTACACGTGTACACATATAAAGCATATAGAGTATATAAAGTATATTCTATGATGTCCAGTGTGGGGTGCCCCTGCTTCTCGTGTGTGTGTGTGGTAATGTGTAGGTACACGTGTACATATATAAAGTATATAGAGTATATAAAGTATATTCTATGGTGTCCAGTGCGGGGCGTGGCCCTGCTTCTCCCCTGGCTCCTGTGTCAACACCGCAGGGGGCTTCACCTGCCGGCCCTGTCCCGCAGGCTTCTGGGGTCCCCCGCTATCCGGGTCGGGCCTGGAGTACGCCAAGAGCCACAAGCAGGTACACACACTCACCCACGCACGCACACACGTACACACACGCAGACACGCATGCACCCACGTACGCACGCACACAGGCAAAAAATGTATAACTGAATAAAGTTTATTTTGAACTAACTCCCGAGAATCCTCTCTCTCTCTCTCTCTCTCTCTCTCTCTCTCTCTCTCTCTCTCTCTCTCTCTCTCTCTCTCTCTCTCTCTCTCTCTCTCTCTCTCTCTCTCTCTGATGAGGAGGGGAGACAGGGGAGAGGGGAGAGAGAGGAGGGGGGAGAGAGAGGAGAGATGATCAAGGGATGTGTCTTTACCCCCCTATGGTGTGTGTGTGTGTGTGTCTAAACATGTGTGTGCATATGTGTGTGTGTGTGTGTGTGTGTGTGTCTATACGTGTGTGTGTTCAGGCATTCCAAACGTCCTGGATAACTGTCCCCGGGTCCCCAACCCCATGCAGACGGACCGGGACGGAGTGGGGGACGCCTGCGACAGCTGTCCTGAACTCCCCTCCTTAACACCCTACCCAGGTACACACACACAGTCACATAGTCACACGCGCACAAACACACATAGACACACACACGCACACTCATACAGTAGTTCACAAACATGAATACATAGCATGTACATTTATTTAAATGTATATTTATAATCAGGGTACTTCCACATTTTCTTGTGTCAAAACATATTTTTGAATAAAGATTTGTTTCCTGATTACAGACGAATGAAGACAACGACCTGGTTGGATACGTGTGTGACACCAACCAGGACACGGAGGGGACACACACACACAAACACACACACATAAACACACACACACACATTTACGCACATACACACACATAGAGTTACAGGAGTGTGTGTGTGCGGGATCATTGTTTTGATTTCTAACATCCATGATATTTGCTTGTAAACTCATAAGCTGTCATGGACAAATCTTTCCCACTTTATTTAAATTATGGACTAACTAAATTAAAGTTAAAGTATTTAACAATATTTTATTAAACTAATCAAAATATGCTTACTGTTGTGATTTGTACACAATGTGTATGCATGACAAGGATGACCATAATCCCAGATTAGCTAGAAAGCAGAGCAGAGATGGCAGAGAGGAGGAAGAGAAGGGAGAGGAAGGAGAGAGGAGAAACTAAGATGAGAGGAGGGAGAGGAGAGGAGAGCTGACAAGACAAAGTCACAGTACTCACACACATGCGGTGAATCTTTACATGTAGTCACTGTGACCTTTGTGTAAGGTGTAACACATGTTGGGTTGTTGTATGGTGGACATTAAGTCATTGACTGGGTCATCAGCTAAAAACTTGTGCAATCGATCAGTGATTTTAATCCTTCCATGAATCCCATAATGTGTAAAATAGGGTTTTTAGGCAACAAATGTACTTTTTTTTTATCCCCCTGATAATGTACCTAATCTACTTAATACAAATTCTACTGAGAATGTACATATTCCACAAAACATTTACCTATTCAACTGAACACATTTTGTACTGAGAACGTATTCCACTGAATACATATTGTACTGATGATGTACTTATTCCATTGAGAATGACCCATTCTATTTTTTGCAATTTATTGTTGAAATCAGAAAAGTTTACAGACATTTCATTATGTTGTCATTCATGATTCAGAAATATAATAAATATATATAAATATAAAAAAATACAGATTATGTTATACAAACTAATCACCCAAACATGTTCTACACAACTGCAACCGTTTACAATTTTATAGCATTACCCTTGAACAAGAGTGTAATCTATCTGTAATCCTTGTTAAAAGACAGCAGATTATACATTATATACATTAATGCAGTTCTCTCTGATCTCACATAGCAGAGATTCTCAATCATGAAACAACATTAGTTGTTTTGGTAATTTGATTATTTTGTCATCAAACAAAGGTCCTAGTCTGTTTGATTGACAGGTGAGATGATGAGGGGTTCAGAGTTTTTACCTGCATCACGAAAATCTGGGCAGAGGAATGGATAGAGAGGCTCAGTAAAGGTGCAGCCAGTAGCAGAGTAGATATGAACCCTGGCTTCCACATCATAGAAGGAGACCAGACCCTCATCATAATCAACAAACACCCCCACCTTCTGGTGCTTAGCTCTCAGAGGGAGACGGACAGCAGGGTTATCTTTAAATACCAACCCATCGTTGTTGAAGATAAATGTCCAGTAACCATTCTCAGGGGTCAATATTATCACACCTTTTCTGTTGATGGACTCTCTGGCCACTCCTAAACACCATTTAGTCTTGTCTTTAACCTGGACCTCAAAGTAAAATCTCCCTGAGGAGAAGCTCTGCCTCGTTAGAACATATAGATGCCGTGTAAATCTCTTAGGGTTGTCTGGGAGGGTCTTCACTACACCTCCATCATGGACTTGTTTCCCATCCTCAGACAGGATGAGCTGGGGTGGAGCTGTATCAGGATCCAGAGTCACATCTACTTCATACTGCTGGACCCTTTTCAGTTCAGCAGCACACAGCTTCTTCATCTCCATGTTCAGTGTCTCCTCCAGCTGATCCAGGGATCTCTTCAAGGTCCCTAAGTATGACGGAGGACGGACCTCCACCGTTGTCCAGTCCCTGGTGGGTGGAGGATTCTTCAGGGATCTGAAGTTCTGGATTAAGTGGAGGTGGTCTTCAGTGTGTGAGAGCTGCTTCACCTCTGAGCTTCTATTGGTCAGATCTCCTATTTCCTGCTCCAGCTCTTTGATGAGGTATTCAGCCTCTTTCTCTGTGGATTGCAGTTTCTCTTTAACCGTTTGGTTGAAATCATCCTGCCACTTTTCAATAGAGCGCTTCAGAGCAGTGAGGACCTGCACACAATCAGCTATCTCTCTGTCTGCATATTTGTTGCTCAATTCTACTGTGTCTTTGATCTCCTTAATCTTTCGTTTTCTCTCCTGGATCATCTGTGGAACTTCAGTCTCTATCTTCCCCAGCTGGGCCATTTTCACTTCA
>JACYXH010000657.1:142500-193827 GCA_026745465.1 Lota lota
CTGGATTATTAAATTATCAAATTGGATCCTTAAAATATTTCTACATGACTGCAACTGTTAATGCTATAGCATCAAAGTTTATAAAAGGGGTTGAGAAAACAGACAGTTAACTGTATAGTATGTGCAATATAATAATTTATAATGGTTGTTTCTATAATAGCGGGGTTATTTTATTCAATTTTTCTTCAATGAGTCTGGTTGGGTTGGATTCTTGTGTTTCTTCCTCTTGTTACACCATATGCAGGCAGGTATTCAGCAACACACACTCCTTTTTGTCTTTTATTAAAATCTGTCAAGTGTACAAACATTGTAGTGTGATGTCATTCAGTATTCAGAGGGTTTAGGGTTTCAGAATCTGAAGGGTTCATTTTCTTTACCAAGAATCCATGCAACAGCGTATGGTACTCCTCTTGTTCCCAACAGGACCGATCCAACAGAACCATTATAGCTCCCCTCTTGGTCATTCAGACGCTCTGCACTTTGATTTGACCTCTGAACCCACTGGATATGTTCCATACAGTGATGCAGTGCCGTCTCAGATTGCGATTCTAGATTCAAGATTCATTATTGTCACATGTCATATACAAGTAGACAGCAGTACAATTATTTTGTTCTGGCTCCTCGGCCCAGCAGCAGAAATAAGTTATAATATCTATAAAACACAATATCATTTAAACAAATATAAAAAAATCAAATATCAGCAGTAATAATTATAAGAAGATGAAGAAGAGCAACAGTGCAATGGATTAGGGACAGGCAGCAGCACGTCTTCAAAACGTGGCTGTATTAAATAACGCAAAGCCATTTCTCATAAAGGCCCTCCACCGCGACCTGCCATTCGCTCCACTATTTTACACTTGGACTGTGTTGTCGCAAATTAAATGACTGGTGGCTGGCTCGAATAAAAGGCTAAGACTAATGGATATCCGTAGTTGATTTATTTCATACGCTGGTTAATTAGAATTAGTTCTCCATGTTTCTTTTCGCGAGGTTTATTCTTTCCGTTTCTGGTGTTAAAAGGACCTGGTGCAACCTATCGTTGTAGGATGTGTGTGGGACGATCTTATCGTCTATTCCGGAGTACACCGTTTCAAACGTCACTTCCTTCTCCAAACTCGAACCGGAAGTACCAAGGGGGCGGCCCCGAGCCTGGAGCTCTGTATAAAGACCCCTCTCTCTTGTTCAGGAAACGGAAGTTTACGCGAATCCAACCGACGAAGGGACGACATGACGAAGAGACGACGTGGATGCGTTAGCCTCTCCGGAGACGAAGAACAAGACGTTTTAAAGCAGAGAGCCGGGACAGAAACATTCCAAGGTGGGTCCAACACATTGAACCTCTAACCCTCATTGTTACCGTCCTGTCCTTAGGGCGCCATGTTGTACTGTAGCGTTAGCCCCACACGGGTCTCCTGCGCTCCTTGTGAACACGTGATGTTGATGCTTAGCGAAACCAACCTTCACGTGCTCTATTGTGTCGCCTCGTCGGATTCCACCAGCGCGTGCTCGGTGCTCGGCGTCCTGTTTGGAGCGCGGCGCAGGCACGCGGGGCCGCGCTCTGTGCGCTTTGGTTGAACCCGACCAGGCGAGGCCAACACGGGACTTTAACAAAGTTAGTTTGGTGTTAAAGCATCAGGGCGTTCTTCACGAGGAGGACGCATGCGTGAGTAGGGATACACACCGTAGTATATAAAGTGTAATCTATTCTAAGTATCGATGAGCTCCGACGTACCCGGTGTTACACCGTATTCTGTGACCCACCGTATTCTGTGACCCCAGGGATCGCTGTTGCACATTTTCTGCAACATGCACGAGTTTGAAGGCATAAAGTCGTTCATGTGCGGAAACATGCACGAGCTTCAAAGTAAACATCGTATCGCCATCGCTCACTCAGGATGGGTTCGTTAGTTTAGTATAGCCCGCTGAGTGGATGAAGCAAAGCGGTTGGTTTGGCTCTGTGGTGGCACGATGATGACGGGTCTTTCTTTCTTGATGCAAACGTGAATATAGAAACGGTGTTGGTCAATTCTAAACAGCATTTTACACAGTAGCCTATAGTAGGAAACACTCAAAGGTAAATCAACGTAATTAAACGCTGATTGTTGCTTCTTATGGGGAAAGAAGCAACGTTGGTGGATCGTAGTAAACGCCCCATCCATAGTATGTGTCTGTAAAATGCTAATCAAATCAAATGTTTTTATAAAGCACATTTAATAACAAGGGGATGGGGGAGAGATCTTTCTTCATTACGAGCCATTCTCTGATTGCTCAAACTGTGGTTATGTTTTTGTTATAATGCCCACCGTTTTTTGATTACTGTAGTATATGAAATAAACTATGAACTAATGCCTGTATGGGCGTGAAGTGGCGTGAAGTGTGCGTGATTGCAGTGACTTGGGTGGATTTGCAGCGTAAGGGTGATTTTAGTGACCTAAGAGCACAATTTATTAGGGAACGCAGTTCGGACGCAGTTCGGAACGCCCTACGGACAGGACGGCAACAATGAGGATTAGAGGTTCAATGTGTTGGACCCACCTTGGAATGTTTCTGTCCCGGCTCTCTGCTTTAAAACGTCTTGTTCTTCGTCTCCGGAGAGGCTAACACGTTCACGTTGTCTCTTCGTCATTTCGTCCCTTCGTCTGTTGGCTTTGCGTAAACTTCCGTTTCCTGAACAAGAGAGCGGGGTCTTTATACAGAGCTCCAGGCTCGGGCCCGCCCCCTCGGTAGCCTTCTGACACGCTCACAGACACAGCCACGCGCAGACACAGCCGCGCGCGCACACACACACACACACACACACACACACACACACACACACACACACACACACACACAGTGCTGCTTGCGCCTCTACTTCCTACTCTGACTGAATCCGCTGTCCGCTGTCTGCTGCTCTCATAGCTCTGCTGCTCGTGTGTGCACTGTGCGCGTGCACGCCGGGGCGCGTTCCTGCAGCGAGCGAAGCGGCAATAAACACATCTGTTATATTTCACGTAGGCTACGCCGTCTAGGCTTCGCCTTATGGGCTTGTGCCTTGGACCGCTGAGTGTGTCTTTGGCTCCATGCTTTTATATGCTTTACTGCGGAGCCCTAACTGCGGACCAATAGAAACGAGCAGGGATTACGCACACACCTACTCGAGCTGCTGAGAAGGATTCTCCGTCGTCAGGCCGACTCGCTGCTGCATGTTCACTGCTCCACTAAACGCTGCTGCGTTTGTTCTACACGCTGAAACGCGTCAATCACATGCAGGTCACCTTTAGAATCAGTGAAACGCTTCTACATCCTGCTTATTGATGCGGGTTTTGCACACAGAACATCGGTTTGAAAAATTATGTGTATTCCTAAAAAATAAAAAAGTATATATATATATATATATATATATATATATATATATATATATATATATATATATATATATATATACTTTTTTTTCTTTCCTGGTGGAACATGGGTTGTGAGTGCAGCTCACACATCAATGGCAGACAATACAGAACACACACAATAACCACAACACTCAAAGTTAAAACAGTTCACACACTTTGCTGTACTGAATGAAAATAAGGTTGACCTAGAAAATGCTGAATTGATTTGATAGATTTACTGTAGTGTTTATAACTGTATGGTGAGGATCAAGAGGAGCAGCAACATGTGAGGACGCGTTTTTTCGAGCTCTGCACGTGGAGAACTTTATTTACAAATTAAATTGATGATATAACCTCCCCCCCCCCCCCCCCCCCACACACACACACACACAAATATTCCTTCACTAGTCATAATTTAACTCCTTAATAACCGTATGGAGAAATCTAAAAATATGATGTTGATGATAAAGAAGTCATAATAATAATAAACAAATAAAATAGTTTTCTACAATCTCGGCCATATTCTGGTTCAACATGTCCCCAGGTACCTCTGAGATGATTTTCAAGTGTTTTCACTGGAGCATTTTTTAATAACGTGTTACTGCTGCGTTCCGACGCACCGCCCTCATGTGTAAAACCCTCCCTGTGTTTAGACAACTGTATGCAAATTACCATGTGTCGTTCCCCGTATGTGATTGTCCCACAAATATGTAAATTACTATGTGTGATTCCCCGGACGTGATTGGTTCCTGCATCGGAAGAGCCGAGGATCCTGATTGGCGCGGAACCCGTCATCGTCCAATCCGGAGCGAGCAATGCGGGGACTGAGGAGCGCTAAAGAGCGGCCAGCTTAACAGGCGGGGCAGCTAGGACTTTGAGCTCGGCCACTGAGCCTCTCTCTCATGTCGGTAGAGACGGTGAGACCTTAATGATTGGAAATGAGGAAAGTGAGCCACGTGTTAGCTAGCTGGGGACTGGGCCAGGATAAGAGTTCAAAGCAAACTGAAACACACGCAGCCTTTTCTTTGTCAGCGACACTAGGAGCAGGGCTGCTGTTTCAACTGTGTATTTTGGAGTCCTCCTTTAGTTCGATTTGTTTCTTTGATCTGAGCAGCATCCAAATGGCCCCTTTTTCCCCTTTGTAGTTCGCCTCCTCTATTTGTGTGTGTGTGTGGTTGGTTATCCAAGTTCCTTGTTAATAAATAACTTTGCCAAAAATACCTGGTTTTATGTTGCCTCCCCTTTCCCTAGCGAGCTGGGACGTAACACATTAGATGTTGAAGTCATCCCAACACATTTCCATTGTTTTTGGCTTTGTCTCGCTTGCTGTCTATATATTATGTGAATAAATAAGTAGGCCCACTACATTTATAATGGTTAAAATAGCGTGTACAAAACTCTGTTAATAAGCATTAACCAACGCTTAGCTTTGAAAACAAAATACCCTTTTGAAATTAATGAAATACTCAAACAGTCACAGAAATACCAGTTCGGTTTAGAATTTATTGTCATCTCGCCTTTACACCAAATTACAGAAAACTATCAATGCATCAATGAAAGTATCAAAACTATTGAATAAAAACAGTTACATTTACAATCAATCAACATCACAAATTTTAACTTTGTAGAACCAGCTCAGTTAACCCTATGGAAGATCTTAAAAGACACTTCCTCTCATTGTACATCCATAGGTCCAGATGCATGTATTCCAAATGTACATCCAGATTACTGGTCATCATCAACAAACGTTTCATCAAGAATTATAACCTGCATGCAAACCTCAGTCAGCCGGTCTATGTGTGTGGCTACAACCGACACAGAGACACTGAGGCAGTTTTAGTGCATAACCCAACCCCAAGATAGAGGTCCTCCTGGGTGAAGGTGGCCTGGAAGGTGTGGATGTGTGTCAGTGTGTCTGAGGACCCTCCTACATCTGGGGACACTCTGTAGAAGGACAGAGTGCCAGCAGGCCGGTCCAGATACACTCCTACTCTTTTAGAAGGCTCAGGGAGATGCAGGACTGTTCCAATACCGTTGTGCCAGGCAGTGTAACCACTTTCATGACAATAAAGAATCCAGGAATTGTGATTCCTTCCAAGCCTGCTTTCACCAGCACTTCCTCTTCTTTTGATTCCTCTGTATGTCACGCCTATCTCAACACGTTGTTTCCTCTCTACCTCCCAGTAACAGCGGCCAGTCAGAGCCTCTCTACACAACACCTGGGGCCAGTATTCAAATCCCTCTGGGTGATCAGGATACGACTGCTCCTCTCTAACCAGTGCCACCTTTCTGTTGTCCTCAGACAGAGAGAGTTGTCTGTGGGCTGTGTTTGGGTCCAGTGTGATTTCAAAGGCATCTGACGAAAAAAAAAAAAAGACATGATTAGAATAATTACCATTATTATACACACTTTAACTTTTAAAAAGGTTCCAATACAGACATTGTAATACACCTTCAAAGAGACACCTGTACGTACCCATAAGTATACATACGTACAATTTCAAATAAGGATTTTTCCCCCTAGTTCTAATAAAGACCATCACCACTAATAGTAGTAGTTTAAATCCAACATGAAATAAATGCATCGTTATAATCATTTAATAAATATGTTATGTTATGTCTAATATGATAGTAATAATTAAATTAATAAAGATTATATATCACCACAAATTATAGTAAGTAATACATTCATAATAATAAATAGGCCTAGTAAGAATGATGATAATAAAACAGTAGTCTAGAGTGCAATTTAAAATACACACAATAAAAACATTTTTTAAAGTTTGTATCATGATTGTCCAATCATAACAACCACGCTACTATTTATCATAATTAATAAATAACACTAAGAATACCTATTGTTTTACGGACTTCACCTACTGCTGTGTGGATGGACTTTCCATCTAAACAGTTGGTGTGTGTTGTGATGAATCAAACGGATAAGACACTTACACTTCTTTAGAGTTGATTTCAGGACAGGCAGATTCTTCAAATCCATGTTCAGTGTCTCCTCAAGCTGATCAGCTTTGTAAAATCTCCCTGAGGAGAAGCTCTGCCTCGTGAGAACACATATACATTGTGTAAATCTCTTAGGGTTGTCTGGGAGTTTCTTCACTACATCTCCATCATGTACTTGTTTCCCATCCTCAGACAGGATGAGACAGGGATGAGCTGTATCAGGATCCAGAGTCACATCTACTTCATACTGCTGGACCCTCTTCAGTTCAGCAGCACAAAGCTTCTTCATCTCCATGTTCAGTGTCTCCTCCAGCTGATCCAGGGATCTCCTCAAGGTCCCTACGTATGACGGAGGACGGACCTCCACCGTTGTCCAGTCCCTGGTGGGTGGAGGATCCTTCAGGGATCTGAAGGTCTGGAGGAAGTGGAGGTGGTCTTCAGTGTGTGAGAGATGCTTCACCTCTGAGCTTCTATTAGTCAGAACTTGTATTTCCTGCTCCAGCTCTTTGATGAGGTCTTCAGCTTCTTTCTCTGTGGATTTCAGTTTTGCTTCAATCGTTTTGTTGAGAACCTCCCGCCACTTTTCAATGGAGCGCATCAGAGCAGTGAAGATCTGCACACCCTCAGCTAATTCGTTTGCTGCATCTGAATTCCTGCAATCTACTGTGTCCTTGATCTCCTGAATCTTTAGTTTTCTCTCCTTGATCATCTGCTGAACTTCAGACTCAATCTTCCCCAGCTGGGCCGTCTTCACTTCATATTCCTCCTTTAGAGGTACAACAAGATGGGACCTGTGGTCCGTCACTGTGCAGCACAGACACACACACACCTGTTCAGTCTGGCAGAAGAGCTCCAGAAATCGGTCGTGTTTCTTACACATCCTGTCTTCCAGACGGTCCATAGGCTCGACCAGCCGATGTCTCTTCAGGACTGCGACTCTCTGATGTGGCTCCAGGTGGGTTTGGCAGTAAGAGATAAGACACACTAGGCAGGACTTCACAGACTTCAGCTGGGTCCCAGTACAGACGTCACAGGGAACTTCTCCTGGTTCAACACAAGGCTGCTCTTTGACTCGTACAGAACTTCTAAACTGATCAACCATCTCTGATATGAAGGTATTGACCTGTAAATAAGGTCTTGTCTGGAACAGCTTGCTGCAAACATGACATTTATACTGGACTTGGCCATCCCAGAACCTTGTAATACAGGTTCTGCAGAAGGTGTGTCCACATGGTGTGGTGACTGGGCTGTTGAACACATCCAGACAGATGGGACATGAAAGGTTATCCTCAAACCAGGAAGAATTGGATGCCATTCCTAGAAAAAATAAAATGAAAATTTAATTACCATTTAAACTATACGTTATATGTTGTATACATGTAATAATGTGTTAATATTCATAAATGTGTTGTTATTTCAAGCAAAGCTCTTGAGCCAACAGGTCGGTACAACAGCACTGAACATAAACACACTGGTCACTATCGACTCTCACACCGCTACCACCGCGAATGAAGGAGCCAACTGCACTCACACACAGGGAAGATTCTAACGCCACTACTACTCTGATCCATACTGCTTATCCAGCCGCTGCTTTAACGCTACTCTTATCGCTTCTTTTAGAAGAAGACAAGTTAAGAACAAGACATCTTTCTTCAACAGCAACACCGTACACAGGTTTTGAATATATAACTATTATAGACTCTATACTATTGAGAGAATTGAAATGTGATACAAACAAAAAGAAATCAATAAACAAGAGAAAAGAAAAGACAGTGGCATAGAGCAACAGGGATGGGGTCTGCATGCAGCTGGGCCTCAAAAAGGCCTGAAGCCTTATCTGAACAGTTCTTCTGAAGGAAAGTCTGCTTTTTTCCTTTCCTGGTAATCAGGATGAACGATCACCAGGAAGTAAATCTATCTCCTTTGTTCCTCAAATACCGCGTGCAGCGCCGGGTACGTCGGAGCTCATCGATACTTAGATTAGATTACACTTTATATACTACGGTGTGTAATAGTATCCCGGGGGCACCCCCCAGGGGCCCCGGTTAACTCCCGGTTTCGGGACCCATCCCTACTCACGCATGCGTCCTCCTCGTGAAGAACGCACTGATGCTTTAACACCAAACTAACTTTGTTAAAGTCCCGTGTTGGCCTCGCCTGGTCGGGTTCAACCAAAGCGTACAGAGCGCGGCCCCGCGTGTGGCGCCGCGCTCCAAACAGCACGGTGGAAACCGGCGAGGCGACACAATAGAGCACGTGAAGGTTGGTTTCGCTAAGCATCAACATCACGTGTTCACACGGAGCGCAGGAGACCCGTGTGGGGCTAACGCTACAGTACAACATGGCGCCCTACGGACAGGACGGCAACAATGAGGATTTGAGGTTCAATGTGTTGGACCCACCTTGGAATGTTTCTGTCCCGGCTCTCTGCTTTAAAACGTCTTGTTCTTCGTCTCCGGAGAGACTAACGCGTCCACGTTGTCTCTTCGTCATGTCGTCGGTTGGATTTCCGTAAACTTCCGTTTACCGATCAAGAGAGAGGGGTCTTTATACAGAGCTCCAGGCTCGGGCCCGCCCCCTCGGTAGGACACTTCCGGTCCGAGTTTGGAGTACTCCGGAAGAGACGATACGATGCGAACGAACCATACACAGCCTCACCGTTTCCTCTACTCTCACCGTGCGTGTGCGTTACGCCGCCGTCGTCGTCGTTCGTTCCGATCTCGTTCACTAGTTTGTCTGTCCGTCTCGATGCTTCTCTCCGTTCCTTCACTCCGTTTGTCCGTCATCGTTTTCTCCGTTCTTTTATTTTTATTATCATAAATATCAATTGATATTTACATTATCATTCTGGTATAAATAATAACATGCAACAATCACATACACACCCAAAATAATTCTGCTCACCATACACATCATACACAACATAACTTATAAGCTATAAAAACAAACATCCTCCACAAGACAAAACAACATAAACATTAAAAAATTTAATTCAAAATAAACATAAATACACATAATGAAACATTCTTTAAAAATGCATCTGCATTTTCCTATCATCTGTCTCACTAATAAAGCTGGAACCATCAATAAACCATTCTTTAAAAGTGTCTCTTCCTAAGTGGTTTTTTAACATTTCCACCTCTTTCCTAATCTTTACTTCGAACAAAACCCATACATCCACTTTTCTTCCTTCATAATATGCCATGTTCCTCCTTATCCACACTGCATATCTTGCATAGCTCAACATGTAATTCAACAAATTACTATTTACATTTCCCTCTTTTTTACACAGTCCGAATAACATGTTTTCTTTCCACTTCATATCCTCCATTACATCCAGTTTCCAGTGATTTTTTACCGTGATTTTTATTTTGTTATAGAGCTTCTGTAAGAACTTACACTTAATGAATAAATGCATGAAGTTTTCTGGTTCTGTTTCACACATGTCACATTTCCTTTGAATCCCCTTATTTATTTGGTGCAAAACAACTCGTGAATATTCTATTGTGTCTTAATTTGTAATCAGTTTTCTCATTCCAGATTATTGTATTTTACTTTTAAATTCTTCCATATGTTTTTTACATCAATGCCCACAAAAAAACCCTTTCCCACACCTTCTCAGAAGCAGGCGTTTTGAATTCTTTACTCACCAGATTATTATAAAAGTATTTTGTTTGTAATTTACACATTTCAATATGTTTCCCATTCTTTTCCACATATAATTCAGGAAATGTTATTTTCCTGTCAACCACCACATTCTTTTCTTTTCTAAATCCGTTGAACACCAACTCACGCTCTTTGTTAGTTAAAACTGAAATGATGCATGAGTAGTAAAAACTTGAAGCTCATGTGTCAACAACAAAGACTATTTCTGAAAAAAGAGGAGGAGGAGAAGGAGGTGCAGGAAGAGAAGGGAGGAAGTAGAGGAGAAGGAGGGGGAGGAGGAGGTGAAGGAGCAGAAGAGGGAAGAGGTGGAGGATGAGGAGAAGGGGGGAGGAGGTGGAGAAGGGAGGAGGAGGTAGAGGAGGAGGAGAAGGGGGAAGGAGTTGGAAGAAGAGAAGGGAGGAGAAGGAGGAGGAGAAGGAGGAGGAGGGGGGAGGAATTGGAGAAGAGAGGAGGAGGGAGGAAGTGGAGGGTAGGGGGGGAAAGAGGATTAGGAGGTTTATGTGTACAAGGTGGATGAGGAAGAGGGAGACAAGTTAATATTTTAAATGAAATACGTGCAACTTTGGTTGATCACGTATCAACCACGGGTTGACCATGACACTACACTACAATATTTTGGATAAAGAGTACTTTATTAGAAGAACAACACTTTCATACTAAAGGGCTCTGGTCACAGGTTATATTTTGATAATCCTAACATAGAACCCGATTTAAAGCAGATTTAATAATATGTTCACTAATATTTTCAGAGGTCAAAGAAACCTGTTTATGATCTGTAATGTTTGGTACTACTATTATTTGAGTCTTTCTGTTTATTGTGTATATGTAAGTGACTCTTGTTGTAGCAAATTAGATAACTCGTGGCTGGCTCGAATAAAAGACTAAGACTAATGGATATCCGTAGTTGGTTTATTTCATACGCTGCAGCACACAAAAGTCACAGTTTCAAAGGCAACTCCACGCAGAGCAGAGTTGTGGAGAAAAAGCGTAACCCTGAATAGAGGAGGGAAGCCCTTTTTAAAGAGTGGAGCAAGCAACATCTCAGAAATGACACTAGATAGCGGCATTTGACTATCTATAATGGGTTCAATGCACAGTTACAGCCGGACACCTGGTTTTGGGAGAGGATAAACAGTCAAGGCCAGACACAGACATTGAGAAGAGGATATGCAGTCAAGAACAGATACATTGTTTTGGAATAGGAGCTTGCTCAGGAGTTTCTCACATGAGAACAGAGCACAATGCAGGAATACAGGAGAAACAGACAGCTGTGGGGAGGTAGATAGTTGAAAAGACAGATAGGACACTATAGTGTGCGCATCAAAACGAATTAGTTTAAGCGTGCTGACCTCGGAATGGGGCCTTGAGTCGTTTTCCATCACAGGATCCAAAAGGAAACTTCCAACAGCAAAGCGTCACGTTATCAAAAGCAACATTCACGAAGCGCATTGCAAACATTGGCTTGTAGCGCCAACTGCTACATGGGATGAATGATCCAAACAACAGAGAGCCATACTTCTAGGTCTGTGAATGGACTGTACCACTTTGGAGACGGTGAGAGGAACAGGACTGTGTTGAGAAACAAACAGGCTTCACAACCTATGCTTTTGAATGGGAGTGTTTCTGACTTGGTTCATGCAGGTAGAGCAGGTAGAGGTTAGACAGTGTATACCGATACATGTGATTAAGGAGGAGGTAGGGGTTAGACAGTGTATACAGATACATGTGATTAAGGAGCAGGTAGGGGTTAGACAGTGTATACATGTGATTAAGGAGCAGGTATGGGGTTAGACAGTGAACACAGATACATGTGATTAAGGAGCAGGTAGGGGTTAGACAGTGTATACAGATACATGTGATTAAGGAGCAGGTAGGGGTTAGACAGTGTATACAGATACATGTGATTAAGGAGCAGGTAGGGGTTAGACAGTGAACACAGATACATGTGATTAAGGAGCAGGTAGGGGTTAGACAGTGTACACAGATAGATGTGATTAAGGAGCAGGTAGGGGTTAGGGTCATCTTGCTCTATAGGATGCTACAGGTTAGGCTGTGGACATTGGGGATCAAACCCAGTAAAATGGTCATTCACTACAACTGAACTCACACTCCTGAGGGAGGACTCTGCTCCTGCTGGAGTGGGAGTTCAGTTGTACAAAATCTATTTTACATTCACAAATGTATATACGTTTACCTTTGACATGTGAACACATGTTGTGTGTATGTACGACAATAATTAACACAATCCTAGATGAGCTAGAAAGGAGAGCAGAGGTAAGAGAGAGGAGGAAGAGAAGAGAGGATGGAGAGGAGAGGAGAGCTGACAAGACAAAGTCATGGTACTCACACACAGGGAGAATCTTTACATTAAGTCACTGTGACCTTTATGTAAGTGTGTAATACACGTGGGTTGTATGTTGGAGATTAAGTAATTTACTGGTTCATCAATTACAAACTTTTGCAATTCTTCAGTGATTTTAAATGTTCCATCAATCTTGAAAAGACGAAAATAGGGGTTTTAGGCAAACTATTTGTCTTTACTACAGAGAGCCTTCTGCCAGGATGCATCAGCGCCTGGCATGGGAACTGCTCTGGCCTCAACCTCAAAGCACTGCAGAGGATCGGTCAGCCCAGCGCATCAGTGGATGTGAGCTTCTCTCCATCCAGGACATTTACAACGGACGGTGTGTCAAAAAAGAGGGAGAGAGAAGGGAGGATAGAGTGAGAGAAGGAGGGAGAGGGAGAGAAAGGGAGAGAGGGGGCAGGATAGTGCGAGAGGGAGGGAGGGAGAGAGAGGGGAAGATAGAGGGAGGGAGAGGGAGAAAGAGGGGAGGATAGAGAGAGAGAGAGAGAGAGGGAGAGAGAGGGAGAGGGATAGAGAGGGGAGGGAGAAGGAGAGAGGGGAGGATAGAGCGAGATAGAGAGTGGGATGGTGGGAGAGAGAGGGGGGCAGAGAGAGAGAGAGGAGGAGAGAGAGAAAGAGAGAGGAGAGGGAAGGAGGCAGAGGAAGAGAGTGGGAGTAAGATATTATTCAGTTATTCAGGATGTGTGTGTGTGTGTGTGTGTGTGTGTGTGTGTGTGTATGTGTGTGTGTGTGTGTGTGAACTACTAGTCCTACATTGGGCCAGATGTTAGAATACAGTGGTTCTCCTTGTCATACAAAGACCTAGTAGAGTTTAGGTTTTGTTTCGTAATGTTTCATTTAACTCTTTTTTCAGTTGTCACGGGATTGCCAACCTCTCTCTTTGAGACTCCTGGAATAGTTAGGAGGTGTGTGTGTGTGTGTGTGTGTGTGTGTCTGCCTTTCTGAATACATGCCTGTAAAGGGTGTTACAAGAGGAAGAAACACTATGACCCAACCACATGACTCATTGAAGAGAAATGAAGGATGAAAAGAACCCCGCCTTATTATGGAAACATAACCTACTACAACACACACACACACACACACACACACACACACACACAGACACACACACACACACAGTGCTGCTTGCGCCTCTACTTGCTACTCTGACTGAATCCGCTGTCTGCTGCTCTCATAGCTCTGCTGCTCGTGTGTGCACTGTGCGCGTGCACGCCGGGGCGAGTTCCTGCAGCGAGCGTAGCGGCAATAAACACATCTGTTATATTTCATGTAGGCTACGCCGTCTAGGCTTCGCCTTATGGGCTTGTGTCTTGGACCGCTGAGTGTGTCTTTGGCTCCGTGCTTTTATATGCTTTACTGCGGAGCCCTAACTGCGGACCAATAGAAACGGGCAGGGGTTACTCACACACCTACTGGAGCTGCTGAGAAGGATTCTCCGTCGGCAGGCCGACTCTCTGCTGCATATTCACTGCTCCACTAAACGCTGCTGCGTTTGTTCTAAACGCTGAAACGCGTCAATCACATGCAGTTTACCTTTAGATTCAGTTAAACACTTCTACATCCTGTTTATTGATGCGGAATTGGTCATGACGGGATGTGCAAAGCGTGTTTATAATGTCTCCAGAGTTCAAATCTATAAAAGCTATGAGAATTGGAGACACTTGTTGTCACTACACTGCGTCTTGCATTTCCACACCATTAAGTTGGTGTTCAGCGTTGGGTGGAGGTGTGTGAAGTGTGGAGGACAGGTGCAGCGATGCACAGCCTTTCATCTTTTAGTTTCTCACACATTGCACATTTTGTTCAACTTAATATTGTGAACATTTGCACATTCCATGGTCATATTTTGCAAATTCCTTCACAACTGTATAGCAACATTTTTTAAACATACTCTGTATATTCTGTCTTTTTTATATAGTCAGTTTATATTTTATATATTATTTCTAATTACAAATAATTCTATTTTCATATTTATGGTTTGTTGTTGTTATTGCTTGCACCAAATACCAAGACAAATTCCTTGTACGTGTTACACTTTGTTGACAATAAAGCAAATTCTGATTCAAATTAAGTATTGATTATTTGAATGACTTCAACAGACATCCATTATTGTTCCTGGTCTGTTTCCTGGTTTGATCCATGGTGTTTATGAAAGTGTTTTACAGGTTAGACTTTTGATCATTGTAATGTCTTGTTTCATTACACTGGTGTGTGTGTGTGTGTGTGTGTGTGTGTGTGTGTGTGTGTGTGTGTGTGTGTGTGTGTGTGTGTGTGTGTGTTAAATAAATAAAAAATCTACTCTAATTTGTTGAAAAAGTAACTTGTCTTCCAAGGCCCGGGCATCAACCAGTAGAAACAGAGTGAAGCATTAAGTCACTGCAGCAGTCAGAGTGGCCATGTTGAGTCAAACAACACAATGTTAGACGCTGTGGGGGAAATGTTGGTGGTTTCCTCTTGACAAGTTAACACCACAGACAGGTGTGTGTGTGTGTGTGTGTGTGTGTGTGTGTGTGTGTGTGTGTGTGTGTTATAGGAACAATGAGTAAAAACCACTGCGCTAGCTAGCAGGGGAGGACAGGAAGTCTTGTTCAGGAAACGAAAGTTACGCTTTAAACCCAAACCAAGGTCACACAAAGTGGAGACCCTTCTCTCTTTCTGGAGACAAAGAACACATTTGAAACTAAATAGTCTTACAGAAACTTTATAAGATGAGTCCAAAGAATAGAAAAAGGAATGTGTTCATTTTTGAACTTGATAAAACAAATGTTTTCTCATAATGGCCTGTGCTAACACTTCCTGGTCTGAAGTATGTTAGGGTGGTGTCTCCAAATGACTATGTTTGGTGGGGTCTCCAACTGACTGTATGTTTGGTTGGTGTCTCCAAATGACTATGCTTGAGTAGTGTATCCAACTGACTATGTTTGGGTGGTGTATCCAACTGACTATGTTTGGGTGCTGTCTCCAACTGACAATGTTTGGGTGGTGTATCCAACTAACTATGTTTGGGTGGTGTATCCAACTGACTATGTTTGGGTGGTGTATGCAACTGACTATGTTTGGGTGGTGTATGCAACTGACTATGTTTGGGTGGTGTATCCAACTGACTATGTTTGGGTGGTGTATCCAACTGACTATGTTTGGGTGGTGTCACCAACCCATGTATGTTTGGGTGGTCTCACCAACCCATGTATGTTTGGGTGGTGTCTCCAACTGACTGTATGTTTGGATGGGGTCTCTAACTGACTACATTTGGGTGGTGTCTCCAACTATCTATGTTTGGTGGGTGTCTCCAACTGACTATGTTTGGTTGTGTCTCCAACTGACTATGTTTGGGTGGTGTCTCCAACTGACTATGTTTTGGTGGTGTATCCAACTGACTATGTTAGGGTGGTGTCACCAACCCATGTATGTTTGGGTGGTGTCACCAACCAATGTATGTTTGGGTGGTGTCTCCAACTGACTGTATGTTTGGGTGGTGTCTCCAACTGACTGTATGTTAGGGTGGTGTCTCCAACTGACTATGTTTGGGTGGGGTCTCCAACTGACTGTATGTTTGGGTGGTGTCTCCAACTGCCTATGTTTGGGTGGGGTCTCCAACTGACTTTGTTTGGGTGGTGTATCCAACTGACTTTGTGTGAGTGTGTGTCTTTGTGTGCGCATGCTTGCGTGTCTGAAGTCTTCAAAAGCTTTCCCTGAAAACAGATGATGCCAGATGGTGAAAACATCGCTTCCTCTATGAGACGTTAAGGTCTACTTCCTCATTTGAACTTCAGTCTTACGCAGTGAGCAGCCATGAAGATCAATCTTTCTCTAAATCCACTTTTAATCTATTGATAATTACTATATTTTATCATTTACATTTCCCTGATTTACTTGTTTTAGGAACGCTTTAACCTCCTATTCATCCCTTGCATTTATACTTTTATAACTTTTTATAACTTTATACTTTATAACTTTATAACTTTATACTGTATGGGAACACATTTTAATCACGGAAAAGATAAGGTAAGCCTACAGTTTACTACAGTTTATATTGTCTTTAGGTTATTGGTATATTCAATGATCTCATCTTGGGAAATGTGTCTGTGTAACGCTTATCAATTAAAGACAGATCACTTTAGAGAACTACAACGTTAGTTTAATGTTTCACTATTGTGCTTTTCAAATTACATGATATTGTTATATTATATATATTTTTACAAATATGTAAACGAACCAAAAGTACTATTAAAGCTGCACAACATAACTTTGGCGATAAACAAGGAGTATAGGAGAAAACGGTGAGAAAGAAAAGACAACTTTGTGCACTGTTCATTTGAATCTTCATTCAGATTATGTCCTGTTTGCAGAGAACATTAAGAACTTAGATTAGACTAAAGAAGCAATATTTTTCCTTGATAGGTTATGTGCAGGTTTGACACAATTATTAACAAAGTCAGTAGTTAGAAGACAGAGAAAGACAGAGAGAGACAGAGACACACACAAAGACAGAGAGCGAGATAGACAGAAACACAAACACACAGAGACAGAGAGAGAGACAGAGAGAGAGAGAGAGACAGAGAGAGAGGCACAAAGAGACAGAGAGAGAGAGAGATGCAGAGAGTGTGTGTGTGTGTGTGTGTGTGTGTATGTGTGTGTGTGTGTGTGTGTGTGTGTGTGTGTGTGTGTGCGCGCGCGCGCGTGGGCGTGCGTGTGTGGAAACAAATAAACAATGCTAATTAGTTAAATAAGTCACTTCTCTTCCAAGGCGCGGGCATCAACCAGTAGAAACAGAGTGAAGCATTTGAGCCACTGCAGCAGTCAGAGTGGCCATGTTGAGTCAACACAATGTTAGACGCTGTGGAGACAATGTTGGTGGTTTACACCACAGACAGGTGTGTGTGTGTGTGTTACAGGAACCATGAGGAGACAGAGAGAGAGAGTGAGACAGAGAGAGATAGAAGGGTAGGGCAAGAGAGAGAGAGATAAAGAGAATGAGAGAGGGGTACCGAGAGAAGAGGAGATACAGAGAGGGGTAGAGAGAGAGATAAAGAGGATGAGAGAGGGGTACTGAAAGAGATGGAGATACAGAGAGGGGTAGAGAGAGAGAGATAAAGAGGATGAGAGAGGGGTAATGAGAGAAGATGAGATACAGAGAGGGGTAGAGAGAGAGATAAAGAGGATGAGAGAGGGGTAATGAGAGAGATGGAGATACAGAGAGGGGTAGAGAGAGAGGCAGAAAGAGGTCGTGAGACAGAGGGAAAGGTAGAGAGGGGGAGGTAGAGAGGGGGAGGTAGAGAGAGTGAGGGGTAGATAGAGTGAGGTGTAGAGAGAGTGAGGGGTATATAGAGTGAGGGGTAGAGAGAGTGAGGGGTAGATAGAGTGAGGGGTAGATAGAGTGAGGGGTAGAGAGAGTGAGGGGTAGATAGAGAGTGTGCGGTAGAGCTAGTGAGATGTGATACACTCCCAACATATACTAGTAGTGTGACAATATGTGGCTGCTGTTGGCTCAAGAGTGAATTGGGGTTTGAGGGGGGGGGGGGGTACAAGTGCACCTTGCCACGGCAGATGAAACATTGTGAGTAACAGAGGTGCAAAGCATATTTATTTATTTATTTATTTGTTCATCTATTACCTCAAGGCAGAAAATGAGGAATGGTGCCCGGTGATTTTCTTTAAAAAACAACTGAAGTGTTCAGTAGTGTGTGAGCAGACAGAGCTCAGACAGCTAGAGGAGGATTCTACATGGAGGTGTTCAGTAGTGTGTGAGCAGACAGAGCTCAGACAGCTAGAGGAGGATTCTACATAGAGGTGTTCAGTAGTGTGTGAGCAGACAGAGCTCAGACAGCTAGAGGAGGTGTTATGTTCCTGTTCATTATACTGTATAGAGGGAGCTGCATCAGTGATGTGTCTCTACATGCTGTTTGAACTATCAAGTGTCTCTTTGTTTTTTCTGAGCTTGTAGATATCAGAGCTCTCTGCCTATCGTTCATATTTTAATAAAAGGATCATTGAAGTCATGGAACAGCAGCCTATAAGTGGTTAGTCTTCACCACTGAGTAGATCCCAACAAACCACGTGTGACAAAGAGTTTGTTTGTGTGGGACAATGTGGGACACGTTACCAATGTGGAGTGGTAGTCTACAAATGTGTCTTTCTACCTTAAGAAATAAACATTCTCATGTCACTTCACATCGTATTCCCCCCCTGGGACGTTGATAAGAACTAACTCTGAGAATCGTCTTGCTTTACCCAGTTCTAAGGAGTTCCACAGTCTTTGATGAAAGTGCATTTCATTTTCTTTGTGGTAGTTTCCAACATATTCGGCCTAAATCTGCACAGCTTGTGACTTTGTGGTGACTCCATATTCCACGTTGGGCGGTGCAAACTGGGAGGGGAACTGGTCCAACTGGCTGGTTCGCAAAATGATGTCCTTGTTATAAATCAGACAGTTTGGTGTGGCTCACTTTATTACAGCAGGAAGAAGAAGGTACTATAGTCAACTCTAATTTGTGGTAGATCATAAATATGCATAACTTTGAATCTTATCAATATGTTGATGGTTCGTTTTCTGTAAAAACACACGGTTGAAAGCGTTAGTAAATATATGGATGCATTGATATTTGTCAAAATTACTCTTGAATAGTTTCGCAGATTCTTTATCCAAAGTGACTGAGTTCAGATGCAGGTCATTAAGGAGCAGGTTGTTACGACACCCTCTGCCTCCACCTAGCTGCGCCGGCTGCCACTACACCATGTGCTTCTGTTTACATTCCGGTCACCAATTTACCACGTGCACTCCGCTCTCCACTCCTGTCATCAATCAACAATCAACACACCCTATTTCTTCCCCGTTCAACAAGCAGCCGGCGCCAGTTCGTTGTTAGCTCTCCCTGTGTTAGTTCCTCGTTCCAGCATTTATTGAATTCCTGTTTAAATTCCCCGCTTGTTCCTAACCTTACCTCTCCTTGCGCACAGCTCTTCCCTGGATCCTCACCTGCCTGTCCACCACACCTTCCGGATACCTACCTGTTGCCGAAGCTTCGCCTGCCTGACTACCCGCCTGTCGCTACCCTCTCTAACTGTCCGTTTGCCTGTCTACTACCGAACCTCCGCCTGTCTGACGACGATTCTGCCTAGCCCTTGCCTGTACCTGTGAGACGTTAATAAATTCCGTCTTTCAATCCGCATCCTGTTGGTTTCCTTGTCCTGCGTTTGGGTCCAATTCTCGTAACCTTAACAGTACGAACTGGCCAGCATGGACCCAGCGGACACAGGATCTCCGAACCAAGCCATCGCCAGTCATGGATTGTTACTCGGGCGCCACGAAGAAGCCCTGGAGGAGATTAGAACTGTCCTCAATGGTCTTAATGCTGCTTTTCAAGCAAGTCAGGCTCCCGTGCCGTCTCCAGATGTGCCGTTAATTCCCTCCGCTCCTCCCCAGCAAGCGGTCTCACGTGAACCGTTCATCCCGGCTCCGGAACGATACGGGGGTGATCTGGGTACCTGTCGGGACTTCCTTCTGCAGTGCGGTCTCGTGTTCCAGCTACAACCTCTAACATACTCCACCGAAGACTCCCGGATTGCGTTCCTCGTCGGAGCCTTACGGGGGAGGGCCCTCTCTTGGGCAACTTCAGTATTGGAGAGGGGGGCGGATTTCTGTTCCACCTACTCGGAATTCACCACGGAGATGCGGAGAGTCTTCGACCACCCTGTCCGGAGAAGAGAAGCCTCCATGCGTCTTTTCGCCGTCCGCCAGGGCTCCCGTAGTGTGGCTGATTTTGCGGTGGATTTTAGAACTCTCGCGGCGGAGAGTGGATGGAACGACGTGGCTTTAATGGGGGCTTTCATGAATGCGCTTTCTGATCCCCTCAAGGATGAGTTGGCCGTTCGGGAGGAGCCTTCCGGTCTCGATCATCTCATCTCTCTCGCAATTCGCCTGGACAACCGTCTGTGTGAACGGCGGCGCGAGCGTTCACATCGTTCACCTCTGGCTTTCTCTCTCTCTCCGACTGTCTCGCTACCATCTCCATCTCGGTCATATTCTTCCCGCCCAGAGCCAGCTTCTCAACCTGATCCAGAGCCCATGCAGCTGGGACGCGCCCATCTCACTCCAGAAGAGAGGGAGCACAGAATCCGTTCCAGGAGTTGTATTTATTGTGGGCAGTCCGGTCACTTTCTGTCAACTTGTTCAACACGCCCGGGAAACGGATCGACTCGCCGGTGATTCGAGGGATCCTGGCGAGTCGAGCCCTCAACCCCTCGGTTTCCCGTCCCCTGCTCGAGGCTGTCCTTTCGTGGCGAGACCAGTCCCTTCCACTTTCGGCTTTACTGGACTCGGGGGCGGATGAGTCATTCATTGACCGGAGGTTAGTTCAACAGTTAGGGATTGATACTGTCCCTCTGGACTCCCCTATCGAGGCCCAGGCCCTAAATGGGAAACCCTTAGCTCGTCTGAAGCATCGCACGGTTCCCGTTAAACTCTTGATTTCTGGTAACCATCATGAGTCCATTTCTTTCCACATAATTGACTGCCCGGGGATTCCCATAGTCCTCGGTTATCCATGGCTTCAGATCCATAACCCCCAGATTGATTGGGGATCCGGTCTAGTGGTTTCCTGGAGTCCCTCCTGTCTCTCCCGTTGTTTACGCTCTGCCCAACCTCCCTCCCCACCTGTGCCTCTACCTCCTCCCCCTTCAGACCTCTCCTCCGTCCCTCTAGTATACCATGACCTGGGAGAGGTCTTTAGTAAGGTCCGTGCTCTTGCATTACCCCCCCACCGCCCATACGACTGCGCCATTGACCTTCTCCCCGGGGCTCCCCTGCCCAGCAGTCGGCTTTTTAATCTTTCCCGTCCTGAGCGAGAGTCAATGGAATGTTACATCCAGGAGTCCCTGGCCGCGGGAATAATTCGTCCTTCCTCTTCTCCTGTAGGTGCGGGGTTTTTCTTCGTCGGCAAGAAGGATGGCTCTCTCCGTCCTTGCATTGATTACCGCGGCTTGAACTCCATCACGGTGAGAAATAAGTACCCGTTACCTCTCATTAGTTCTGCCTTTGTTCCCCTCCATGGTGCCACGATCTTCTCCAGACTGGACTTGCGCAACGCGTATCACCTGGTCCGGATCCGGGAGGGGGATGAGTGGAAGACGGCCTTTAACACTCCTCTAGGACACTTTGAGTACCTGGTTATGCCCTTTGGCCTCACCAACGCCCCCGCAGTGTTTCAGGCTTTGGTTAACGATGTCCTCCGCGACATGCTGAACCATTCTGTTTTTGTTTACCTGGACGACATCCTCATTTTCTCGGGGTCACTGGAGGAGCATGTGATCCACGTACGACAGGTTCTCCAGCGTCTATTGGAAAATAGGCTCTACGTCAAAGTGGAGAAGTGTGAGTTCCATGTTACGTCCACGTCCTTTCTGGGGTATATCATCGGCCAGGGGGAAGTTAGGATGGACCCATCCAAGGTTTCGGCGGTGGTTGAGTGGCCGACTCCCTCTACCTGCAAGAAGCTCCAGCAGTTTTTGGGTTTCGCAAATTTCTATCGTCGTTTCATCCGTGGGTACAGCCAAGTTGCGGCACCCCTCACGGCCTTGACTTCCACAAAGAGGTCCTTCTTGTGGACACCGGAGTCGGGGGCCGCCTTCGAGACTCTCAAGAGACTGTTCGTGTCAGCTCCAATTCTGATTCAACCCGATCCCTTCCTCCAGTTTGTGGTGGAGGTCGACGCCTCCGACACCGGCGTGGGAGCTGTTCTCTCCCAACGCTCTTCCTCAGACCACAAGTTGCACCCCTGTGCTTTCTTTTCCCCGCCGACTTACCCCCCCTGAGCATAACTACGATGTTGGAAATCGTGAGCTCCTGGCTGTAAAATTGGCACTCGAGGAGTGGCGTCACTGGCTTGAGGGAGCGGAGCAGCCGTTTATCGTTTGGACCGACCACCGCAACCTGTCCTACATTCAAACCGCCAGACGCCTCAACTCTCGGCAGGCCAGATGGGCCTTATTCTTTGGTCGTTTCAATTTTACCCTTACCTACCGCCCCGGCTCCCGGAACGTCAAGCCTGACGCCCTGTCCCGCCTTTACTCTCCGGAAGACCCCATTCCGGATCCGGAACCCATCCTACCGCCTTCATGTCTCGTCGCGACGCTCACTTGGGAAGTTGAGTCCGCAGTGATCCAGGCCCAGGGAAATCAGCCAGACCCAGGTACTGGTCCCCCGAATCGCTTGTTTGTTCCTGAGACTGAACGCACCAGGGTCCTCACCTGGGCTCATACGTCCAAGCTCACCTGCCACCCTGGGGTCACTCGCACGTTGGAGTTCATCCGCAGGCGCTTTTGGTGGCCAACCCTGGACGCGGACGTTCGTGCCTTCGTTGCGTCCTGCTCGACCTGCGCCCGAAGTAAGACCTCCACTCGGCCCCGTTCCGGTCTGCTTCGTCCCCTGCCCATTCCCAGTCGGCCCTGGTCCCATATCGCTCTGGACTTCGTCACCGGCCTTCCTCCCTCGGAAGGAAACACCACTATCCTCACTATAATTGACCGTTTTTCCAAATCCGCACATTTTCTGGCTCTTCCTAAGCTTCCCTCCGCCCGTGAGACCGCGGATCTTCTGGTGGCCCATGTTTTCCGCCTTCATGGCTTCCCTATGGACGTTGTGTCGGACCGTGGTTCCCAGTTCACGTCCCAGGTCTGGCGTTCTTTTCTATCCACACTGGGTTCCTCAGTCAGCCTCACATCCGGATACCACCCTCAATCCAATGGTCAGTCTGAGAGGGCTAATCAAGAGATGGAGACGGCACTACGTTGCATCACGGAGATCAACCCAAACACCTGGAGCAGCCAGCTTCCTTGGGTGGAATATGCCCATAACTCCCTGATAAATGCCTCCACAGGACTCTCCCCATTCATGTGCTCCCTAGGCTACCAACCACCTCTGTTCCCTACCTTGGAGGCGGAGATCGCAGTCCCATCCGTCCAGGTTCACTTACGCCGTTGCCAGCGCACCTGGAAGCGTGCACGGGCTGCCCTGCTTCGTGCGTCTACCCGCTCCCAACACCAGGCGAATAAGCGCCGGCAACCAGCTCCACTGTACTCCCCCGGACAAAGGGTTTGGCTTCGGTCCAAGGACCTCCCACTCAAGGGAGTCAATCAGAAGCTTTCCCCTCGTTTCATCGGTCCGTTCCCCGTCGAGGCCGTTATCAACCCCTGTGCGGTTCGTCTCAAACTCCCCTCATCTCTCCGCGTTCATCCCACCTTCCACGTGTCCCAGCTCAAGCCAGTCTCCTCCAGCCCGCTGTCGCCTCCCACCCCAGCTCCACCACCCCCCCGGATGATTGATGACCATCCCGCCTGGACAGTTCGCCGCCTCCTGGACGTGCGTCGTCGGGGTCGGGGATTCCAGTACCTGGTCGACTGGGAGGGGTATGGTCCAGAGGAGCGCTCCTGGGTACCTCGAAGCCACATTCTGGACCCCGACCTCGTCAAGGACTTCCACCGCCAGCACCCTTCTCACCCCGTGCGTCCGCCTGGAGGCGTCCGTAGAGGGGGGGGTACTGTTACGACACCCTCTGCCTCCACCTAGCTGCGCCGGCTGCCACTACACCATGTGCTTCTGTTTACATTCCGGTCACCAATTTACCACGTGCACTCCGCTCTCCACTCCTGTCATCAATCAACAATCAACACACCCTATTTCTTCCCCGTTCAACAAGCAGCCGGCGCCAGTTCGTTGTTAGCTCTCCCTGTGTTAGTTCCTCGTTCCAGCATTTATTGAATTCCTGTTTAAATTCCCCGCTTGTTCCTAACCTTACCTCTCCTTGCGCACAGCTCTTCCCTGGATCCTCACCTGCCTGTCCACCACACCTTCCGGATACCTACCTGTTGCCGAAGCTTCGCCTGCCTGACTACCCGCCTGTCGCTACCCTCTCTAACTGTCCGTTTGCCTGTCTACTACCGAACCTCCGCCTGTCTGACGACGATTCTGCCTAGCCCTTGCCTGTACCTGTGAGACGTTAATAAATTCCGTCTTTCAATCCGCATCCTGTTGGTTTCCTTGTCCTGCGTTTGGGTCCAATTCTCGTAACCTTAACACAGGTAGGGGTTAGACAGTACAGAGACAGGTCATTAAGGAGCAGGTAGGGGTTAGACAGTACAGAGACAGATCATTAAGGAGCAGGTAGGGTTTAGACAGTACAGAGACAGGTCATTAAGGAGCAGGTAGGGGTTAGACAGTACAGAGACAGATCATTAAGGAGCAGGTAGGGGTTAGACAGTACAGACAGGTCATTAAGGAGCAGGTAGGGGTTAGACAGTACAGAGACAGATCATTAAGGAGCAGGTAGGGGTTAGACAGTACAGAGACAGATCATTAAAGAGCAGGTAGGGGTTAGACAGTACAGAGACAGGTCATTAGGGAGCAGGTAGGGGTTAGACAGTACAGAGACAGGTCATTAAGGAGCAGGTAGGGGTTAGACAGTACAGAGACAGGTCATTAAGGAGCAGGTAGGGGTTAGACAGTACAGAGACAGGTCATTAAGGAGCAGGTAGGGGTTAGACAGTACAGAGACAGGTCATTAAGGAGCAGGTGGGGGTTAGACAGTACAGAGACAGGTCATTAAGGAGCAGGTAGGGGTTAGACAGTACAGACAGGTCATTAAGGAGCAGGTAGGGGTTAGACAGTACAGAGACAGGTCATTAAGGAGCAGGTAGGGGTTAGACAGTACAGAGACAGGTCATTAAGGAGCAGGTAGGGGTTAGACAGTACAGAGACAGGTCATTAAGGAGCAGGTAGGGGTTAGACAGTACAGAGACAGGTCATTAAGGAGCAGGTAGGGGTTAGACAGTACAGAGACAGGTCATTAAGGAGCAGGTAGGGGTTAGACAGTACAGAGACAGGTCATTAAGGAGCAGGTAGGGGTTAGACAGTACAGAGACAGGTCATTAAGGAGCAGGTAGGGGTTAGACAGTACAGAGACAGGTCATTAAGGAGCAGGTAGGGGTTAGACAGTACAGAGACAGGTCATTAAGGAGCAGGTAGGGCTTAGACAGTACAGAGACAGGTCATTAAGGAGCAGGTAGGGGTTAGACAGTACAGAGACAGGTCATTAAGGAGCAGGTAGGGGTTAGACAGTACAGAGACAGGTCATTAAGGAGCAGGTAGGGGTTAGACAGTTAAAAGACAGTTCATTAAGGAGCAGGTAGGGGTTAGACAGTTAAAAGACAGTTCATTAAGGAGCAGGTAGGGGTTAGACAGTACAGAGACAGGTCATTAAGGAGCAGGTAGGGGTTAGACAGTACAGAGACAGGTCAATAAGGAGCAGGTAGGGGTTAGAGAGTACAGAGATAGGTCAATAAGGAGCAGGTAGGGGTTAGACAGTACAGAGACAGGTCATTAAGGAGCAGGTAGGGGTCAGACAGTACAGAGACAGGTCATTAAGGAGCAGGTAGGGGTTAGACAGTACAGAGACAGGTCATTAAGGAGCAGGTAGGGGTTAGACAGTATAGAGACAGGTCATTAAGGAGCAGGTAGGGGTTAGACAGTACAGAGACAGGTCATTAAGGAGCAGGTAGGGGTCATCTCAGATGTGAATGTTTTGCTTCCAGGTCAGCGTCGGCCTCGTCACCTCGGATACAGACGTCCATCAAGGAGCTGTTTGAGTGAGTGGCCGTTGCTGTGACGATCTTCTCTTGGCTCTTAAGTCACATGTCTGGCCGATAACCAATCACTTCCCGTTTCATTCATCACTTCATTTTTCATACTTTGTTGTATTCTTTAAGGTTTTTGAGGTCAGGGCAAATTATTTAAGTTTCAGTAACATGCTTAGTGACTGAAACTAGTTAGACTAGCTAGGACACACACACACACACACACACACACACACACACACACACACAGACACACATACACACACACACACACACATTCACACACACACACCCACACGCACACACATTCACCAACACACAAACACACACACACACACACATATACACACACACATACATTCACCAACACACAAACACACACACACACACACACACACACACACACACACACACACACATATACACACACACACACACACCATATGTGTGTATATGTGTGTGTGTTTAGGAGGCAGAGACGGGTAACGAGTGTGTAGTGTGGACCAGGAAGTGTTCCGTCCCAGCAGGATGTGCGTCTTGGCTCGACTTCCTGTCGGAGCCACTCTCTGGTAACACCTAGAAACACAGACGCCACATCGACACCTACACCTACACCTAAACAACACCACCCCAACACCAACACCACCCCAACACCACCCAAACCCCATCACCATCCCAACATAAACACCACCCCAACACCACCCCAAAACTACCCCCAACGCCTCACCACCCCAACACTAACACCACCCCAACACCACCCAACACCACCCTCACCCTAACACCAACACTACCTTAACACCACCCTAACACCAACACCACCCCAACACAACCCCAAAACCACCCCAACCCCAACACCATTTCAAAACAACCCCAACACCAACACCACCCCAACACCACCCGAACACCAACACCACCCAAACACCACCCAATACCACCTCAACTACACTCCAAGACCACCCAAACATCAACACCACCCCAACCCCAACATCAAACCAACACCACCCCAACACCACCACAACACCAACACCACCCTAACACCACCCCAACACCAACACACCACCCCAACACCACCCCAGGACCACCCAACACCAACACCACCCCAACACAACACCACCTAACACCAACACCACCCCAAAACCACCCCAACACACCACTACCCCAACACAATCATCACCCCAACACCAACACCACCACAAAACCAACACCACCACAAAACCAACACCACCCCAAAACCACCCCAACACCACCCCAACACCACCCCAACACAAACAACACCCCAAAACCACCCCAACACCACCCCAACACCACCCCAACACCACCACATTACCAACACAACCCCATTTCCATCCCAACATAAACACCACCTCAACACCAACCCCAATATCACCCCAACAACACACCACACCGCCCAAACACCAACACCAACACACCCCAACACTATATTACCCCAACACCATCACCACCCCAACACTAACACCACACCAACACCACCCAACACCACCCCAACACCAACATCAACACCACACCAACACCACCCCAAAACCACACAAACACCACCCCAACACCACCCCAGCACCACCCCAACACCAACACCCACCCAACACCAACACCACCCCAAAACCATACCAACACCAACACCACCCTAACACCACCCCAACACCACCCCAACACCACCCCAACACAAACAACACCCCAAAACCACACCAACACCACCCCAACACCTCCCAAAACCAACACCACCCGAAAACCACCCCAAATCCAATCCAACACCATTTCAAAACAACCCCAACACCACCACAACACCAACACCAACCCAACCCTAACACCACCACCACCCCAAGACTAAAACCAACACCACCCAACACCACCCAACATCACCCCAACACCAACACCACTTCAACACCACCCACACCCCACACCCCAACACCAACACCACCCCAACACCACCCTATCTCCACCACAAATCCACCCCAAATCCACCCCAACACCACCCCAACACCAACACCCCCAACACCACCCCAAAACCACCCCATCCCCAACACCACCCCAACACCAAAACCACTTCAACACCACCCTTACCCCAACACCAACACCACCCCCACACCACCCCACACCACCCCATCCCAAACACCACCCTAACACCACCCCAACACCAACACCACCCCAAAATCAACACCATCTTAAAACCACCCCAAAACCACCCCAACACCAACACCACCCCCAACAACGACACCACCCCCAACACTATCACCACCCCAAAACCACCCCAACACCACACCACCCCAACACCACCCCAATACGACCCAACACCTCCCCAACATAACACCAACTAAACACAAACACCACCACAACACCAACACAACCCCATCACCATCCCAACATAAACACCACCCAACAACAACCCCAACATCACCCCAACACCACACCACACCGCCCAAACACCAACACCAACACCACCCAACACCATCACCACCCCAACACTATATTACCCCAACACCATCACCACCCCAACACTAACACCACCCCAACACCAACACCACTTCAACACCACCACCACCCCAACACCAACACTACACCAACACAACCCCAACCCCATCACCAACGCAACACCAACCCAACCCCAACACCACCCAAACACCACCCCAACACCAACAATAACCCATCACCAACACCACCCCAACACCACTCAAACACCATACAACCCCAACACTAAAACAACCCAAACTCCACCCAACACCAACACCACCCCAATACCACACTAACAGCAACACTACCCCAACTCCACCCAAACACCACCCCACCACCACCACAACATTAACACCATCCCAACACCAACACCACCCCAAATCCACACAACCCCCACATTAACACCACCCCAACACCAACACCACCCAAACACCACACACCACACCAACACCACACACCACCCCAACACCAACACCACCCAAACACCACACACCAAACCAACACCAACACCACCCCAACATCACCCCAAAACCACCCCATCCCCAACACCACCCCAACACCAAAACCACTTCAACACCACCCTTACCCCAACACCAACACCACCCCCACACACCACCCCCACACCACCCCATCCCAAACACCACCCTAACACCACCCCAACACCAACACCACCCCAAAATCAACACCACCTTAAAACCACCCCAAAACCACCCCAACACCAACACCACCCCAACATCGACACCACCCTAACACTATCACCACCCCAAAACCACCCCAACACCACACCACCCCAACACCACCCCCAATACGACCCAACACCACCCCAACATAACACCAACTAAACACAAACACCACCACAACACCAACACAACCCCATCACCATCCCAACATAAACACCACCCAACAACAACCCCAACATCACCCCAACACCACACCACACCGCCCAAACACCAACACCAACACCACCCAACACCATCACCACCCCAACACTATATTACCCCAACACCATCACCACCCCAACACTAACACCACCCCAACACCAACACCACTTCAACACCACCACCACCCAACACCATCACCAACGCAACACCAACCCAACCCCAACACCACCCAAACACCACCCCAACACCAACAATAACCCATCACCAACACCACCCCAACACCACTCAAACACCATACAACCCCAACACCAAAACAACCCAAACTCCACCCAACACCACCCCAATACCACACTAACAGCAACACTACCCCAACTCCACCCAAACACCACCCCACCACCACCACAACATTAACACCATCCCAACACCAACACCACCCCAAATCCACACAACCCCCACATTAACACCACCCCAACACCAACACCACCCAAACACCACACACCACACCAACACCACACACCACCCCAACACCAACACCACCCAAACACCACACACATTAAACCAACGCCAACACCACCCCAACACTAACGTTTTTGGACCACGCAATGTGTAGTAATTTACTCGGCCACCGGTGTCAGTATTTCCCGAATGTACGAACGATCGTTGTAGAAACCTACACATGGCTAAATAGTATATTTCAATAGCCAGAGTCATATAGAATCCCCCCCCCCCCACCTTATTACAAAGTCATTGTGTCTATTAATTTATCTTCTGATGACCTCTGATGTACCAATTTGAATCACTTAGTGTTGGGCTAAAGCCACAAGATTGATAATATTACATGTGGTGGAGGCCTCCTCTTAATGTAAGCATAAATTCACCAAACAAAAGCAGGGTTAGTGTGTTCAGGGTGATGAGGACATTGCTTTTTAATCAATAAACCATTTGATGGAGACACACGGTGACACAAACAGTTGAATTGAGAGAGATGGAGTGAGAGCGTGCGCGTGCGTCCGACCCGGGATTCTAAACGCTTATTACGGGGCCCCGCGTATACATCCTCTCCGAATACCGGCCCTCTGCGACCTCGGGGGGGGCCGCACCGCAGCCCTTTGTACCCCGACGTAGCAAAGGTCAAATGGAAGGGGGAGACATTAGGAGGCCCGGCCCCCATTAGGCCGAGACGCTTGTCATTTAGAGACAGTCATCCTTGCCCCCCCCCCCCCCCCCCCCCCCAGGTCGACCAACCACAGGCCCGAGTTCCAATCCCGGCCCCCTGCGACCTCGGGGTGCCGCACCAGGGCCCTTTGACCCCCGGCGCCGCAAAGGTCAAATAACAGGGGGAGAGGTAACAGGCCCGGTGCGCGGCCCCCTTTGGGCCTAGATGCTTGACATTTTCAGGCAGTCATCCCTGCCCCCCCCCCCCCCCCCCCCCCCCCCGGGTCGACCGACAACAGGCCCAAGCTGATATCTCATTCCTCTGATGTTTTATGAACAATATTTATATCCCATTCTTTTCAATGGGACAAATGTACACATGCTCGGGTGACTCACTTCCTGTTGGGCTACATTCATCGAATTGATAATCTCACATGTGGTGGAGGTCCCCTTAACTATGGAAAAGACCACAGGGCTCTAGCTTTATGCAAAGTCATTCTAGGGCCTTCCATAGGAGCCTGTTGTGTAGGCCTCTGACGCGGCCGTTTAAATACCTTCCGGTTGGGCTAGAAGCACAACATTAATAACCTTACATGTAGTCGAGGTCCTCTTTCATATACAAAAGACCCCGGGGCCCTAGCTTACTGCCAAGTGTCCGTGACCTATAGCTCACCCTCTGGTTCCAACACTTGCTGACAAATGTCACAATTACTATGACTACATATACAAACATATTTCTCCTTGTGATGAAGGGGCATTGGGACGAGGGTCCTGGTGGTGGTTAGGGTGGTCTTTGGCAGGCTGGGGGACATGGGGGCTTCACAGGATGGGGGACACGATGCACTGGGAGGGCTGGGAACACACACACATAATACGTAGTGTATTAACAATTAACGTCTGTCACCGTAATGTCCACAGATGTCACAAAAGTCGTAATACAGCAGAGTACTACTCTATCAGCTGGCGCATAGTTCTACTGTAGCAGAGTACTACTGTAACACAGTACTACTGTAGCAGAGTACTACTCTATTGGCTGGCGCAGAGTACTACTGTAGCAGAGTACTACTGTAACACAGTACTACTGTAGCAGAGTACTACTGTAGCAGAGTACTACTGTAGCAGAGTACTACTATATCAGCTGGCGCAGAGTACTACTGTAACACAGTACAACTGTAACAGAGTACTACTGTAACACAGTACTACTGTAACACAGTACTACTGTAGCAGAGTACTACTGTAGCAGAGTACTACTGTAACACAGTACTACTGTAGCAGAGTACTACTGTAGCAGAGTGCTACTATATCAGCAGGCGCAGAGTACTACTGTAACACAGTACTACTGTAGCAGAGTACTACTGTAACACAGTACTACTGTAACAGAGTACTACTGTAGCAGAGTGCTACTGTAACAGAGTACTACTGTAGCAGAGTACTACTGTAACAGAGTACTACTGCAGCAGAGTACTACTGTAGCAGAATACTACTGTTGCAGAGTACTACTGCAGCAGAGTACTACTGTAACAGAGTACTACTGTAACAGAGTACTACTGTAGCAGAGTACTACTCTATCAGCTGTTGATAACATCAACAAGTAACGGGACGGACCGCGATTAATTTTCAACACAAATAGTACATATCCAACTACTATCCGTACTACTATCCGTACTAACCCTAACCCTAACCCCAATACCACCCAACACCACCAACACCATCCCTAAACAAACACCACCCGGACACCACTCTAACACCAACACCACCCTAACACCACCCCAACACCACCCCAATTCCACCCAACCCAACACCAACGCCACCCCAAAACTACCCCAACCCCAACACCACCCCAACCACAACACCAACCCAACTCCACCCCAACACCACCCCAACCCCAACAACACCCCAACACCACACCAACACCACACCACCCCAACACAACACCACCCCAACACAACACCACTTCAACACCACCCCCACCCCAACACCAACACCACCCCAAAACCAACACCAACCCAACACCACCCCAACCTCAACCCCACCCCAACACCACCCCAACCACAACACCAACACAACACCACCCCAACACTACCCCAACCCCAACACCACCCCAACACCACACCACCCCAACACCGACACCACCCTAACACAAACACCACCTCAACTCCACCGAACACCACCCTAACACCAACAGACCCCAAACCCCAACACCACCCCAACACCAATACCAACACCACCTCAACACCAATACCACCCCAACACCAACATCTCCCCAACACCACCATACCACCACCCCAACACCAACACCACCCCAACACCACCCTAACACCAACACCACCCCAACACTACCCCAACGTAACACTACCCCAACACCAACACCACCCCAACACCATCCCAACTCCACCCCAACACCACCCCAACACCAACACCACCTTAACACCAACACACCCCAAACCCCAACCAAACACAAACACCCCAACACCAACCCAACAACAACACCACCCCAACACCACCCCAACACAAACACCAACACCACCCCAACACCAACACCACCCCTACACCACACTTCACAAACACATACATCACCCCAACACCACCCCAACCCCATCACCATCCCACCATAAACACCACCCCAACACCAACACCACCCCAAAACTACCCCAACACCTCACCACCCAACACCACCCCAACATCAACACCACTTTAACACCACCCAGACCCTAAAACCAACACCACCCCAACACCACCCTAACTCCACCAAAACACCACCCCAACACCAAAACCACTTCAACACCACCCTCACCCCAACACCAACACTACCCCCACATAACCCCAACACCACCCCATCCCAAACAGCACCCTAACACCACCCCAACACAAACACCACCCCAACACCAACACCACCTTAACCCCACCCCAAAACCATACCAACACCAAACCAGCACAGTGCACACACGAGCAGCAGAGCTATGAGAGCAGCAGACAGCGGATTCAGTCAGAGTAGGAAGTTTGGTGTGTGTGTGTGTATGTGTGTGTGTGTATGTGTGTGTGCTTGTGGGTGTGTGTGTGTTGCATCAATATAGACATAATTATTAAGCTGCATTTGCGACACACATAAACATAATATTATGAAACGCAAAACTGTGAATTTATTTTCAAACGTAGGTTAACCCGCCCCTAGGTATTTGATTTAGTTACAAATCCAACTAGATTTAATAATGTGTGTGTGTGTGTGTTATGTGGTAAGGGTAAGGAGTGAACTGGGATTGGGCCTAAGTCTCTTGACCTCAGGGTTCAGAGGATAGCCTAGCATCATAGAGCCAGAGTCTAGGGTCATGGGGTCAAGGTCACTCTGTCATGGTGGAGGTTGTTAGAGTCATCCAACATTAGCTCACATCCAACAGTTCACCTCCCTGCTCAAGCTTTGACACACTCTGTGTTTTAAGATGCCTCGACCAAATGCAAATATCTAAATATATTGACACACACACACATGCACAAACACACACACACACACACACACACACGCACACACACACACACACGTTCCCTAGTTTCTGCCCCAGTTTGTTGGTTTCTTGTTTGTTGTAGGTTTGTTTATGTCTGCGTGGGGGGGGGGGGGGGGGGGGGGGTGCTGTAACCTCACTACATGTATTTCCTGTGTCGTTAGTGTAATGTCTGTGTTAATTAGTAATTCTGGTCGCCTGTGTTCCATGCATTGGAAGTTCTCTAGCTCCTCTAGTTCCTTGTTTGTTGTAGGTTTGTCTCTGTCTGTGTACATGAAGTAAAGCTTCCTTTTGCACCCACCCCTCTGATTCTGATGTCTGCATTTGGGTTCACCTCCCTGCACAAGCCGTGACACACTCAGTGTTTTAAGATGCCTCGACCAAATGCAAATATATATCCATATATTAACCTGGATATATTGCTATATTGCATATATATAGATATATTGCTCGCTTCGTCTCCCTTCCTCCTCTATCAGAGTCCTTTGTATTTGTATATTCCCAACATGTTTGCCTACAGGGATTTACATAATCAGTATTGGTAATGAATAAAAAAACATTCTAACCATAAGAGTCTTGAGACTTGACTTGGACCTGTGCACAAACAGCAACCTTTCAGTCAGAACGAGGACAAACCATTGTAATATTAATTTCAATACACCCTCGTCATATCATAAATATTTGTTTGTTCAAATGGATGCAGTGTGTTTGTTTTGTTATCTGTAGCCTACATTTATTGTCTCAAAATCATCATATGCACTAACTTTTACCATATTCACATTAAATGCATTTTTAATTGACATTCTTTTACTGATTTTATCCAATGAAGATTGTCAGTGATCTTCAAATCATCACACACACGTCACTGGACACACATACACCCACACATACACACATCAACACCAAGAAACCATGCAACAATGTAATGATGTCATTAATCAAATGTCTGAGCTGTAATTTACCCACGTAAAACACACACACACACACACACACACACACACACACACACACACACACACACACACACACACACAAACACACATGTATTTAAATTCCCTAGTTTCTGCCCCAGTCTGCCTGGGGAGGTTCTGCATGTCTGCACCTGGGTTCACCTCCCTGCACAAGCCATGACACACTCAGTGTTTTAAGATGCATCGACCAAATGCAAATCTCTCTCTCTCTCTCTCTCTCTCTCTCTCTCTCTCTCTCTCTCTCTCTCTCTCTCTCTCTCTCTCTCTCTCTCTCTCTCTCTCTCTCTCTCTCTCTCCCTCTCTCTCTCTCTCTCTCTCCCTCCCTCCTTCGTATTTGTAAATCAAAATTGATCAAATTGATAATCTCACATGTAGTGGAGGTCCCCTTAACTATGGAAAAGACCACAGGGCTCTAGCTTTATGCAAAGTCATTCTAGGGCCTTCCATAGGAGCCTGTTGTGTAGGCCTCTGACGCGGCCGTTTAAATACCTTCCGGTTGGGCTAGAAGCACAAAATGAATAACCTTCCATGTAGTCGAGGTCCTCTTTCATATACAAAAGACCCCGGGGCCCAAGCTTACTGCCAAGTGTCGGTGACCTATAAGTCACCCACAATTTTCAACACAAATAGTACATATCCAACTACTATCCGTACTACTATCCGTACTAACCCTAACCCTAACCCCAATACCACCCAACACCACCAACACCATCCCTAAACAAACACCACCCGGACACCACTCTAACACCAACACCACCCTAACACCACCCCAACACCACCCCAATTCCACCCAACACCAACGCCACCCCAACACAACACCACCCCAACACAACACCACTTCAACACCACACCCACCCCAACACAAACACCACCCCAAAACCAACACCACCCCAACACCACCCCAACCCCAATCCCACCCCAACACCAGCCCAACCACAACACCAACCCAACACCACCCCAACACTACCCCAACGTAACACCACCCCAACACCAACACCACCCCAAGTCCACCCCAACACCAACACCAACACCACCCCAAAGCCAACACCACCCCAAAACCACCCCAACCCCAACACCACGCCAACCACAACACCAACCAAACTCCACCCCAACACAACCCCAACCCCAACACCACCACCCCAACACCACCACCCCAACACCACCCCAACACCACACCACCCCAACACCGACACCACCCTAAAACCAACACCACCTCAACTCCACCCCAACACCACCCTAACACCAACAGACCCCAAACCCCAACACCACCCCAACACCACCCCAACACCACCATACCACCACCCCAACACCACCATACCACCACCCCAACACCAACATCACCCCAACACCACCCTAACACCAACACCACCCCAACACTACCCCAACGTAACACCTGCCCAACACCAACACCACCCCAACACCACCCTACTCCACCCAACACCAACCCAACACCAACACCACCTTAACACCAACACACCCCAAACCCCAACCAAACACAAACACCAACACCAACCCAACACCAACCCAACACCAACACCACCCCAACACAAACACCAACACCACCCCAACACCAACACCACCCCAACACCAACACCACCCCAACACCACACCACCCCAACAACGACACCACCCTAACACCAACACCACCTCACCTCCACCCCAACACCACCCTAACACCAACACCACCCCAACACTACCCCAACGTAACACCACCCCAACACCACCCCAACACCACCCCAACACCAACACCAACACCACCTCAACACCAACACCTCCCCAACACCACCATACCACCACCCCAACACCAACACCACCCCAACACCACCCTAACACCACCCCAACACTGCCCTAACGTAACACCACCCCAACACCAACACCATCCCAACACCACCCCAACACCAACACCACCTTAACACCTACACACCCCAAACCCCAACCAAACACAAACACCAACACCACCCCAACACCAACCCAACACCAACACCACCCCAACACAAACACCAACACCACCCCAACACCAACACCACCCCTACACCACACCACACAAACACATACATCACCCCAACACCACCCCAACCCCATCACCATCCCAACATAAACACCATCCCAACACCAACACCACCCCAAAACTACCCCAACACCTCACCACCCCAACACCTCACCACCCCAACACTAACACCACCCAACACCACCCCAACATTAACACCACTTCAACACCACCCACACCCTAACACCAACACCATCCCAACAGCACCCTAACTCCACCAAAACACCACCCCAACATCAAAACCACTTCAACACCACCCTCACCCCAACACCAACACCACCCCCACACCACCCCAACACCACCCCATCCCAAACAGCACCCTAACACCACCCCAACACCAACACCACCTTAACCCCACCCCAAAACCATACCAACATCAAACCAGCACAGTGCACACACGAGCAGCAGAGCTATGAGAGCAGCAGACAGCGGATTCAGTCAGAGTAGGAAGTTTGGTGTGTGTGTGTGTGTGTGTGTGTGTGTGTGTGTGTGTGTGGTTGTGGGTGTGTGTCTGTGTTGCATCAATATAGACATGATTATTAAGCTGCATTTGTGACCCACATAAACATAATATTATGAAACGCAAAAATGTGAATTTATTTTCAAACGTAGGTTAACCCACCCCTAGGTATTTTATTTAGTTGCAAATCCAACTAGATTTTATTATGTGTGTGTGTGTGTGTGTGTGTCTGTGTACTACGTGGTAGGGGCAAGGAGTGAACTGGGATTGGGCCTAAGTCTCTTGACCTCAGGGTTCAGAGGATAGCCTAGCATCATAGGGGAGTCTAGGGCCAGAGTCTAGGGTCATGGGGTCAAGGTCCCTCTGTCATGGGGGAGGTTGTTAGAGTCATCCAACCTTAGTTCACATCCAACAGTTCACCTCCCTGCTCAAGCTTTGACACACTCTGTGTTTTAAGAGGCCTCGACCAAATGCAAATATATAAATATATTGACACACATACACACACACACACACACACACACACACACACACACACACACACGCACGCACGCACACACACACACACACACACACACACACGTTCCCTAGTTTCTGCCCCAGTTTTTCGGTTCGGGGGGGGGGGGGGGGGGTGCTGTAACCCCATTCACTACATGTATTTCCTGTGTCGTTAGTGTAATGTTTGTCTGTGTTTATTAGTAATTCTGGTCACCTGTGTTCCATGTATTGGAAGTTCTCTAGCTGCTGGCCCAGTTTGTCGGTTCCTTGTTTGTTGTAGGTTTGTTTCTGTCTGTGTACATGAAGTAAAGCTTCCTTTTGCACCCACCCCTCTGAGTCTGATGTCTGCATTTGGGTTCACCTCCCTGCACAAGCCGTGACACACTCAGTGTTTTAAGATGCCTCCACCAAATGCAAATATATGTCCATATATTAACCTCCCTCCCCTCTCGCTATCACTCGCTTCGTCTCCCTTCCTCCTCTATCAGAGTCCTTCGTATTTGTAGTTTCCCAAAATGTTTGCCTACAGGGATTTACATAATCAGTATCGGTCCTGAATAAAAAAAAACATTCTAACCATAAGAGTCTTGAGACTTGACTTGGACTTGCAAACAGCAACCTTTCATTCAGAACGAGGACAAACCATTGTAATATTAACTTCATTATGCCCACATCATTTCATAAATATTTGTTGTTTGTTCAAATGGATGCAGTATGTTTGTTTTGTTATCAGTAGCCTACATTTATTGTACCAAAATCATCATATGCACTAACTTTTACCATATTCACAATAAATGCATTTTTAATTGACATTCTTTTACTGATTTTATCCAATGAAGATTGTCAGTGATCTTCAAATCATCACACACACATCACTGGACACACATACACCCGCACAGACACACATCAACACCAAGAAACCATGCAACAATGTAATGCTGTCATTAATCAAATGTCTGAGCTGTAATTTACCCACGTAAAACACACACACACACACACACACACACACACACACACACACACACACACACACACACACACACACACAAACACACATGTATTTAAATTCCCTAGTTTCTGCCCCAGTCTGCCTGGGGAGGTTCTGCATGTCTGCACCTGGGTTCACCTCCCTGCACAAGCCATGACACACTCAGTGTTTTAAGATGCATCGACCAAATGCAAATATACACCTCTCTCTCTCTCTCTCTCTCTCTCTCTCTCTCTCTCTCTCTCTCTCTCTCTCTCTCTCTCTCTCTCTCTCTCTCTCTCCCTCCCTCCTTCGTATTTGTATATTCACAGACTGTTTGCCTACAGGGATTTAAATAGCTCTGCAGTTTTTGGTTGTCAAACCTCCTGCTTTTGTTCATGCATCTGTTGACCTGAAAAGTCCTAAACATCCACCCTAAGTGCTCTGCTTTTTCAGTTAAATATCAAATTCTCAGGAATACTCACATCATGTCTGTTTTAGAGATGTGTTCTCAGATGTGTTGCCCGAAGTTCATTTAGCCAATATCAGAATTTATAGTTTTATGAGGATATGATGCATTGTTGGAACTGAACGTTGCCATATATTTTATACAAAATGCATAATGTACACACAATGTGTTTACATAATATGAATTTGTAACAAACATAACTACACTTCCCAGAAACCTTGGCGGTCGTACAGGCCCTGTTCCTGACCTGCCTAGCCCTGTTCCTGGCCTTCTTAGCCCTGCTCCCTAGCCTGAGCTATCCCTGCTCCCTAGCCTTAGCTAGCCCTGAGACTTGGGTGTCTAACCCTGCTCCCTAGCCTGAGCTAGCCCTGAGACTTGGGTGTCTAGCCCTGCTCCCTAGCCTGAGCTAGCCCTGAGACTTGGGTGTCTAGCCCTGAGCCTGATGGGTCTCCACCTCAGCCTAGCAGTGCAGCAGGGCCTCCACCACAGCCTAGAGGAACACAAGGAGGCATTCTTGGGGACATAATAAACACACATAATAAAATCAACCGGACACACCCCAACACCAACACCACCCAACACCAACACCACCTCAACACCAACACCACCCCAAAACCAACACCACCCCAACACCAAAACCCCCCAAACACAACCCAACACCAACATCAACACCATCCCAACACCACCCCCAAATCACCCCAACACCACACCACCCAAACACCAACACTACACCAACACCACCCAACACTAACACCACCCTAACACCACCCCAACACCAACACCACCCTAACACCACCCCAACACCAGCCCAACACCAGCCCAACACACCCCAAACACCATCACCGCACAACACCACCTCAACACCTACCCAACACCACCCAACACCAACACCACCCCAACACCAACTCCTCCCCAACACCACCCCAACCACAACAACACACCAGCACCACCCCAACTCCACCCCTACCATAACACAACCGCAACACCAACACCACCCCAACACAACCCCAACACTAACACAACTCCAACACCACCCCAAAACCAAACCTCCCCAACACCAACACCACCCCAAAACCACTCTAACACCAGCACCATCCCAACACCACCCCAACACCAACACCACCCCAACTCCAAAACCACCCCAACACTACCACAAACCACAACAACCCAACAACAACACCACCCAAACACCACCCTAACAGCAACACCATCCGAACACCGCCCCAACCATATCACCACCCCAACAATAACACCACACCAACTCCGCCCCAACTCCACCCCTAGCCCAACACCACCCCAAAACCACCCCAACACCAACAACACCCCAAAACCACACAACCCCAACACCAACACCACACCACACACCCCAACACCTAAACCACCCCAACACCAAAACCACCCCAACACCACCCCAAAACCACATTACCCCAACACCACCCCATCACCACCCCAACACCAACCCAACACCAACCCAACACCCTCACCACCCCAACACCACCCCAACACCACCCCAACACCACACCACCCCAACACCACCCCAACACCACACCACCCCAACAGCAAGACCACCCAAACACCACCCAACAACAACACCACCCCAACACCACCCCAACACCAGCAACACCCCGACTCCACCCCGACTCCACCCCAACTCCACTCCAACACCAACACCACCCCAACACCATTCCTACCACCACCCCAACATCAACACCACCCAAGCACCACCCAACATCAACATCACCCCAACACCAACACCAATCCAACACAAGCACCACCCCAACATCACACAATCCCAACACCAACACCACCCCAACACCACAAAAGAAGAAGAAGAGAGAACAGATGTGTTTATTGCCGCTATGCTCGCTGCAGGAACTCGCCCCGGCGTGCACGCGCACAGTGCACACACGCGCAGCAGAGCTATGAGAGCAGCAGACAGCGGATTCAGTCAGAGTAGGAAGTAGAGGAAGCAGCGCCCCGGGTTTGGTGTGTGTGTGTGTGTGTGTGTGTGTGCTTTTGGGTGTGTATGTGTGTGTGTGTGTGTGTGTGTGTGTGCTTTTGGGTGTGTATGTGTGTGTGTGTGTGTGTGTGTGTGTGTGCTTGTGGGTGTGTGTGTGTGTGTGTGTGTGTGTGTGTGTGTGTGTGTGTGTGTTGCATCAATATAGACATGATGCAACACCCACCCCTAGGTATTTTATTTAGGATTTTAAGATGTGTGTGTGTTTGTGTGTGTATGTGTGTGTGTGTGTGTGTGTGTGTTTTTGTGTGTGTGTGTGTGTTTGTCTGTGTACTACGTGGTAAGGGCAAGGAGTGAACTGGGATTGGGCCTAAGTCTCTTGACCTCAGGGTTCAGAGGATAGCCTAGCATCATAGAGCCAGAGTCTAGGGTCATGGGGTCAAGGTCCCTCTGTCATGGGGGAGGTTGTTAGAGTCATCCAACATTAGCTCACATCCAACAGTTCACCTCCCTGCTCAAGCTTTGACACACTCTGTGTTTTAAGATGCCTCGACCAAATGCAAATATATAAATATATTGACACACACACACACACACACACACACACACACGCACGCACGCACACACACACACACACACACACACACGTTCCCTAGTTTCTGCCCCAGTTAGTCGGTTCCTTGTTTGTTGGAGGTTTGTTTCTGTCTGTGTACATGAAGTAAAGCTTCCTTTTACACCAACCCCTCTGAGCCTGATGTCTGCATTTGGGTTCACCTCCCTGCACAAGCGTGACACACTCAGTGTTTTAAGATGCCTCCATCAAATGCAAATATATATCCATATATTAACCTCCCTCCCCTCTCGCTATCACTCGCTTAGTCTCCCTTCCTCCTCCATCAGAGTATTTTGTATTTGTGTATTCCCAACATGTTTGCCTACAGGGATTTACATAATCAGTATCAGTCATGAATAAAAAAACATTCTAACCATAAGAGTCTTGAGACTTGACTTGGACTTGCAAACATCAACCTTTCATTCAGAACGAGGACAAACCATTGTAATATTAACTTTATTACGCACACATCATATCATAAATATGTTTGTTTGTTCAAATGGATGCAGTATGTTTGTTTTGTTATCTGTAGCCGACATTTATTGTCTCAAAATCATCATATGCACTAACTTTTACCATATTCACATTAAATGCATTTTTACTGACTGTCTTTTACTGATTTTATCCAATGATTATTGTCAGTGATCTTCAAATCATCACACACATATCACTGGGCACACATACACCCACACATACACACATCAACACCAAGACACCATACAAAAATGTAATGCTGTCATTAATCAAATGTCTGGGCTGTAATCTTCCCACGTAAAACACGCACACACACACACACACACACACACACACACACACACACACACACACACACACACACACACACACACACATGTATTTAAGTTACCTAGTTTCTGCCCCAGTCTGCCTTGGGGGGGGGGGGGGGGGGGGGGGGGATTCTGATGTCTGCATTTGGGTTCACCTCCCTGCACAAGCCGTGACACACTCAGTGTTTTAAGATGCCTTGACCAAAAGCAAATATATTAATATATTTACCTTGCTCTCATCATCCCCCCCGCCTCTCTCTCTCTGTTCCTCCTCGATCCTTTGTATTTGTATATTCACAGACTGTTTGCCTACAGGGATTTATATAGCTCTGCAGTTTTTGGTTGTCAAACCTCCTGCTTTTGTTCATGCATCTGCTGACCTGAAAAGTCCTAAACATCCACACTAAGTGCTCTGCTTTTTCAGTTGAATATCAAATTCTCAGGAATACTCACATCATGTCTGTTTTAGAGATGTGTTCTCAGATGTGTTGCCCGAAGTTCCTTTAGCCAATATCACAATTTATAGTTTTATGAGGATTTGATGCAATGTTGGAACTGAACGTTGCCATATATTTGATACAAAATGCATAATGTACACACAATGTGTTTACATAATATGAATTTGTAACAAACATAACTACACTTCCCAGAAACCTTGACGGTCGTACAGGCCCTGTTACTGGCATTCTTAGCCCTGCTCCCTAGCCTGAGCTAGCCCTGCTCCCTAGCCTGAGCTATCCCTGCTCCCTAGCCTGAGCTAGCCCTGAGACTTGGGTGTCAAGCCCTGCTCCCTAGCCTGAGCTAGCCCTGAGACTTGGGTGTCTAGCCCTGAGCCTGATGGGTCTCCACCACAGCCTAGCAGTGCAGCAGGGCCTCCACCACAGCCTAGAGGAACACCAGGAGGCATTCTTGAGGGGGGAGGGGGGGGGTACTGTAACGATCCTGCCCCACTCCACTCACTATCTGTTTTTCCTGTGTCTCTACTGTAATGTTTGTCCCCTGTGTTATTTAGTAATTCGGTTCACCTGTGTTCCACGTATTTAAGTTCCCTAGTTTCTGCCCTAGTTTGTTGGTTCATTGGTTTATTATTTGTTGGCTCATTGTTTATTGTAGGTTTGTTTCTGTCTGCCTGTTTATATGAAGTAAAGCTTCCTTTTGCACCCACCCTTCTGAGTCTGATGACTGCATTTGTTTACCTCCCTGCACAAGCCGTGACAGACTATATGCAAATATACACATATATTTACCTCTCTCTTCAGCCCCCTCTCTCTCTCTCTCTGTTCCTCCTCCATCAGAGTCCTTCCTATTTGTATATTCACAGACTGTTTGCCTACAGGGATTTGTATAACCCTGCAGTTTATTGTTGTCTAACCTTCTGCTTCTGTTTATGCATCTGTTGACCTGTAAGGTCCTAAACATTGACCCTAAGTGCTTGGCACATGAAATACTCAAATCATGTCAGGTTTTTCTATGCAAATGGCAATGTGGGAGCAAGCGGCTTTCTACAGAAAAGAATGCCACGGCACAATAAATGACAATGCAGGTTAGTTTCCTGTCAACGTGCACATAAACATTCATTTGTTTCTTCCCTTTAGGACTTTCTGATCCTATTGGACAAGGTCTTGAGTCCTCCTAGATAAGGTGGTTGTGACGACCGGGACACATCCAGACGTCCTGGCAGCATTCAGGCTAGCTCTACCACCTGGGGAAACCAGCTGAGAAACATCAGAATAACCAACACCAATGGGCCACAGAATAAGAACCAGACTGATCAGATGCAAGTTGGTGAAGGTTACTGTAACGCTGGCTAGTCCATCGAGCTCATCCAGCCTTGCTTACCGGTTTCCCCCTGTACCTCAAACCAAGACAAGTTTGTTGTAATAAAGAGAGCCATGCTTTTGTTAAATTCACCTCATGTCTCTCACTATTTCTTTGCCGTATAGAACCTCCCCTAATCACTCCCACGTTGAGGGCTTGAGTAGCAGTATTTGCAAACAAGATCCTTTGGATTACTTAATGCAAATCCAAGTGTATATGGTGCTGATCCTAGATTCAGACGCTTCATTCGTAGCAGACGGACCTACAGACTCTGCCGGTGAGTACCATATTCAAGTCAGAGAGAGAAAACTATTTTATTGTATTACTCTGTAATGGTAGACTCCTCATTTTTGGGCTCTTAAGATTAATGTAATGTGTAAATTACTTATGGCTCAATCTCAAAGGATCTATTTGTTTCCACTTGTTATAGAATGTTGTATGTGTCATGTACGTATGAATGTATACCTTGCCACAAACGTATAGTCTTACTTATGTGCTAAGTTTGATAATAGTGTAGTATTAAGTATTACTACTAGTATTACTACTAGTAGTATTACTACTACTGTAGTAGTGTATGTGCACTTACTGTTTACGTATGAACAGTACATTAGTATAAGTGCTTATACTTGCCACCTTGCCCCTTCAAATGAAGGAATGTATACCTAGTAGATAGTATTATCTATTGTCTGGGCATGTTTTTTCTCCAGAACCATGGGGTCCAGTCGTCTCATCTGCAGTTTCATTGGTAGGTATTCCACACAGCACTACAGTATTTATCATTATCATTATTATTTATTACATTGAATTAATAAAAATGTACGTGCCATAACCTTTGACAGTTGATGTCCTATGTTTTTGTGATTGTGGGCTGTGTGTAAGCTTCCTACTATGAATAGTTTGAACGTTTCATTGATACAATAGTTGCAGAATATATGCTTGTAAATATAAGCTGATAATAGCTTAAATATTATTTTATTAAATAAATTGTCTTTTCTTATCACCAGGTGTTGTGGTCCTCCTGTGGAAGTCACCTGGTTTGTCAGGTATTTCTATGTGCATTATTTAGGTGCACTTGTCACTATATTAGATGTCAAGTTATCCAAACAGGCAAGTATTTCAATGTTTTGAAAACTAGAATGCAACTTTACAAACTATTCTGTGGTTCCACTCTCCATTAAGCTGCATCCCGCATTAACCTGGCGTTGAGCGGCACGGCTATTCAGTCTTCAACTGCTTGGGGCGGGCTGGCTGAACGCGCCATCGATGGGAACACCGACCCTCAGTGGGAGCATAACAGCTGCACCCATACCCAGTTCCAGGCCAAACAATGGTGGAGGCTGGAGCTGCCTGGTGTGTACAGGGTGGCAGAGATCCAGGTCACTAATAGGAATTACGCTAGGTGGTACCTAAAAGGCGTGGAAATACTCATCGGGAATTCAATGGTGAACAACGGCAACGACAATCCAAGGTGAATCACTTGTGTCACCTACCCCACTTCCACTCAATACTGTCAGACTCCCAGCCAAAACGTTCTGGGTTTGATCCCTAATGACCTCAACCTGCTTTTAAGTGTCATTGGATGAAAGTGGAAATTATTAAATAGCATAGAATATTATACTCCCAGAAAATAAGGGAACACAACCAGTGCTCTGCTCAAGTACACCTGGACACACACCAGCTACTGGAATCTGGTCTCTGATACCTTCACCAGACTACTGTATCTTCTCTCTCTGTCTCTTTTCCTCAGGTGTGCCATCATCAACGATGACCCAGGCTGCTTTACTCAGACTGTCAAGTGTTGGGGAATGGAAGGAAGGTTTGTCAACTTCTACAAGTCCTCTGATCAAGCGGGCATCGTGCAGTTGTGTGAGGTCAAAGTGTACGGAGGTAGGAACCCAGTCCATCATTACATGATCATCAAAGGGGGATGGGTGTACCAGTACCACTGTTGGTCAACCATAAACTCCTCAAAAGTAAAATGCTGCTGGTCCTTATAGCTCAACAGGTAGAGCATGGCACTAACACTGCCAGGGTTAGGGGTTTGATTCCCACTCTAGGCTACCAATTATTACAATGGATGCACCGACAGTATTGTAAGACACTTTGGGAAAAACCATCCACCAAAGGACAATCTGCATGTAATGTTTTTAAACTGCAGGGGGTACGTGTACCACTGGTGGTACATGAGGGTACTGCAGGTGGTCTGGGATTTATTTTTAAAATAGAAAATGTACAATAGAAAAATGAATATAGATATATTTATTCAGTAAACAAAGTATATGGTTTGTTATTATTTAAAAAAGGAGTCGCTTTGTGCAGTCACTTCTTTTGCATTGTAAGGTTTGCCATTTACGTTTTGTTTTGCTTTGTGTTTGCTGAATAATCACAAAGGGAGCTTAAGCAGTGTTGCTGACTTCTTCTTTCCACTGTCTCCCACTGGTCATGGCCTTCTTGCAGTAATACTTGTGTATAAAGGGTTTGCTGGCACTCTTTGGTCAGCCACTGCATTTGTGTTTATCTATGTTCTACCGTTTGCATCTGAGGTGGTCCACGAAAGGTCTTGATGACATTTTAGTGGTCCACCTAAAGTCAAAAGTTGGCACCACTGATCTACATGACTGTTCTGTATTGTGATATTTCAGAGTGAAGGATCAAAGTAAGTTGTTTTCTGTCTGGTCCAAGAAACCTCATAGCCCTTCACATCAGTTGAGTTCAAGTGTGCTGAGATTAGACTGTGGTGGTTCTTTTTTTTAGATAAAGAACTGCCAAGCGTCTGAAGGTGTTACTTTGCCCTTAAAATGGATGTGTTTTAAAAACATCCCACACTGATTGGCGATTAATTACATGCCGCTTATAATGCTTTCTGAAATTGAAAAGTGTCTGCTAAGTGTCTAAATAGTGGGTAGGGATTAGGTGTGTTTACTCTAATACTTAGAGGGGACTTACTGTGCTGAGAGTAGAACTCCCTCAACACCACACTATCAATTGTTTACTCAGAGCTCGCTGCACCCTCCATGAGCATTCAGGAGATGGGGAGGAACATCACACTGGTGGGGACACGGCTGTGCTGGTCAGACGCCCTGCTCTACTGCAGAGACTCTCACTGGGACCTGCTGAGCCTCAGGGACCCAGAAGACCAGGAGATGATTGATGAGCTGGTGGCTCGCGCCCCCTTCCCACTAACCAGCCACCTCTGGGTGGGCCTGCGCAGGTACTGGCCAGACCTTGGTGTCTATCAGGCAGTCAAGTCTGTCCTTATGATCATCTGTCCGTCCATCACTTCGTCTTATAAAAATACCATGAAACTAACAAAAGCTAAATATTTGGCCACATTATTCTTCCTTCCACCCAGGTAACTCTTTAATCTCTTTCAATGTTGGTAGGTCTCTTTTAGGAAGCTCCTGGTTTTGGATGTCCGGTGACCCGATGGACTTCAACCAATGGGACGAAGGCTCGCAACATTCCAGCCCCTGTGGGGGCGTGTCCAGTGTTGAACCTTCCACATGGAGGCCACGCTCTTGTGAAGAACATCTTAACTTCATTTGTTTTACAGGTTGGTGTCCAGCCTATAGAATCATTACCAGGTCCTTATAAAGCAAAATATGCTTAACCTTCTGCAAAGGCATGCACCAGCTTGCATATACTACCTGCACAAGGGAGTCAAAGATAAGATCTTCATGAGGAATCTCCTCTTTCAGTCCACTTTTTAACATTTACAAACAGCTTGAAACAGTAAGAGGTTCAAGCTTCCTGTTTGGGAAAATAAAAATCCTCGTTAGTACTACGCTAAACCTAGGAGTGTGAATGAGGGAAAAAAACTCTAGGTATTTTACGCCACTTTCATTAACCTTCTTATATTTCTATTTCTGCAGGTCCGACAGAAGGAGTGAACAAGTTGCGCTTCTATACTTCCACAAGAGAGAATCAAATTCGCTGCACCTAATTGGCCTCACTGGGGAACATAGCTGCTGATTCTGAAGAAGACCTGAGTAGTGAAGTTTCTGAATGCTGTAGCTCAGAGTGTGTCTGAGGTAGCTAGCTGGTTCTGCATTCCGTCATAATGGGTATTGTGACAGGCCACATTTTGTGCTAGAATAGCATATAGTATACATTTACTTTAGTTTATAATCAGTGAACTTCTTTATGACCAGATGTAGTTGTGTCATGCATCAATCCTTTGATCTGAAATGTGGAGAGATGTGAGTTCAAGATGGTTTCAAAAGACTAAATCAAGTTTCTGTTGGCTTTTATATCTCTGTCTGGCTTACAAATTTTACAAATTATATCCACACAGTAGGGTTATATCTTAAACTCTGATTGAGTAGGTTGTTTTAATGGAATTGAAGTGGGGGTTATATTTATGTATTGATATTGACGATTCACCTTTTCCTGATGTGAATGTGCTGGTTTGTCTTTATTTTGCATATAAATGTAACATATTTAATGATTGTTTGCTAGTGTCCTAATATCACTGACCCGAGAACCAATAATCTGAATGTATAAATAGATCACATAGTTTGCCCCGCTGTAGTTATCAGAAATGTTAGCAGGCTAGCTTTAGTTAACAGAGTAACAAACAGTTCTGATTCATGGCTCTCTTGGATAAGCTTTTCAATGTCCACCAACCTATCCACGTAACTCTTTGACAATATCAATGATGAAACGTGATCTCCAACCTAAACGTCAGAATAGGTTGTTTGTAGAGGTCTTTGAAAACGACCCATATGACCGTTTTAGCCCCCTATCAACTGTTTGAAGAAACAGCAATACGTCAAGTATGTCAAGGTTCTGCCAAAACAAAATGGATGACAATCATTATATTCTCTGTGGAAAAAGCAACATTTAAGATAGTTACGGAATTAAAATGAGCTTTGATAAAAGTTCTAGTGATGAATATTCATTTTAATGTTGTAATCTTCAGTCAGTGAACATAGAGGATGTTTAGTTTGTTAGTTAATGCAACTTTTTCTATCGTTGCCATGGTGATTCATATAGATGCTGGTAACCCTGAAACAACGCAGCTTGCATGTTGTTTGAATCTTTGTTTTGCGTTATGTAACATTAGTCATCTGGGCTGCTATGTTATGTGTGTTATATGAAAGTCATGATATGTTATTTTATGTAACTGATGATGTTCTTTCAATAAAAACATAGATTTTCGAGTGACCTACGGATGACTTTTTTTCGTCTTTGGGACGGAGCAGGCCGACATGAGTTTATATCCACTTTGCTTCCGCCAAAAAATCCATTCTAATTATTAATTTTATAAAAACATAGATAATAAGCACAATATAATCATGACCAATTAATCCCGCTTTAAAGCGTTAATGCGTCAATAAAGTAAAAGGAAGACTAAAAAGACTTTCAAAATATTACTACAATTATCATCATGAGGGTCCTAGACCTACAGGAAGTGATGCAAACACACCATTAACCCATTAATGGTGTGTACAGAATGACTTGGGAGTAAGATAACGACATCTGGTCTCTTTTATATGAATCAGGGCATTAAGGTTTACTAAAATAGTAGCTAATATACTGTATATCCAGCCCTACAGGAAGTTATGTAATTAGTAGGTGACCTTGGGGTCAAGGACGCTTGGGAGTGAGCAAGAGACATCGGGTTTCTTTTGTATGAAAGAGGCCCTCAAGGACAAGTAAGATAATACATTTAGGGCCTCTATCCCTACAGGAAGTAACTAAAAGAGCCTCGGATAATGCTCCATCTCGTGACCTCTCACCCCTCTCACGTTTTTAGATATCAGAAGGGGCGTGGCGTGGGCTCCTCTTGACCTTTCGACCCCATATATGAAAAACTGCTGTCTTTCCACGCTGTTGAGGAAAGTGTTAGTCTTTAAACAGTTAAATTTAGTTTTGCCTCAGACTGTTTCCCCATTCCCTGCCAGAGCCCTGTCTGTGGCCCCCACTGTTAGTTGATGACACCTGTTCCCTGCCCTCACGCCCCTCCCTGCCAGATCCCTTTCTCTGAACCCCAGTTTGAGTTCATATGTATATTTACCTTCATCCTGTTCTCATCCTGCTTCCTAAAGAGGAGACGGTTAGGTTAGGTTAGAGACGTCTGTCTCTAACCCCCTTTTGTTGTTAAAGCAATTGCTCCACGGTTGGTATTACCATCAAATGACCCTTCCCTTGTCTCACAACCCAGCAATGTATCCCCCTCAGAAACCAATCAGGGTCGGCGGGTGCCATCATCCACCCCCCCCCCCTCCCCCCCCCCCCCCACTCACCCCCCCCACCCCCACCCCCCCCCCCCCCCCCCCCCCCCCCCCCCGGAATGATTAGCCTAGAGAGGGTGTAGGCGGTTTGTCATTGGCTTAATTTTGTAACCCAATAGCCATCTGTGGGTTTTACCTTTTTGCATGATAACAAGTAATTGGAGGTAACTGAGAGCCCCGCCCTTGTCATGTGCTTTAAGACACTGTGTTGTGTGATGAAGAAAATACTTTAATGGGAGAAGAATGGGAGAAGAATAATAAGAGAGCACTCAGGATTTTACACACAGAATCAAGCAGAGCTTTTTGTGACCATGGAATGTCTCTGGTGGTTGTTTTGGGGATCCTGCATGAGCCCACAAATAGGGCATTGAACGTGAAGTATTGCCTCAGCTGTATTTTTGGAAGAATCGGACTGGAAACTTGCTGTGGATATATGTGAACTTCTACACCTAATTTAGTCTCTTGACCTCAGGGTTCAGAGGATAGCCTAGCATCATAGAGCCAGAGTCTACCTAATCTTATAG
>JACYXH010000658.1:0-162500 GCA_026745465.1 Lota lota
CTTATACCAACATCAAATGTTGAAGCACCATCGTTTTTAACACATAAAACCATGCTTATGCTCAGAAACACATTGCGTTCAAAAAGTGATTCTCTCGCTCTGAAAAGCATTTTCCACACATAAAAAAGTTGTATGTTGCTTTTTTCCCATTTTAAATGGAAAAGTGTAACTAAGCTTGTTAATGGTTGTTTAGACCTTATATCAACATCAACTGGTGAAGCACCATCGTTTTTAACACAGAAAAGCATGTATATGCTCAGAAACACATTGTAGTCAAAAAGTGATTCTCAATGTCTGAAAAGCATTTTCCGCAAATAAAAGTTGTATGTTGCTTTTTTCCCACTTTAAATGGAAAAGTGTAACTAAGCTTGTTAATGGTTGTTTAGACCTTATACCAACATCAAATGGTGAAGCACCATCGTTTTTAACACATTGCGTTCAAAAAGTGATTCTCTCGCTCTGAAAAGCATTTTCCACTCATAAAAAAGTTGTATGTTGCTTTTTTCCCATTTTAAATGGAAAAGTGTAACTAAGCTTGTTAATGGTTGTTTAGACCTTATATCAACATCAACTGGTGAAGCACCATCGTTTTTAACACAGAAAAGCATGTATATGCTCAGAAACACATTGTAGTCAAAAAGTGATTCTCTCGGTCTGAAAAGCATTTTCCGCACATAAAAAAGTTGTATGTTGCTTTTTTCCCACTTTAAATGGAAAAGTGTAACTAAGCTTGTTAATGGTTGTTTAGACCTTATATCAACATCAACTGGTGAAGCACCATCGTTTTTAACACATAAAACCATACTTATGCTCAGAAACACATTGTGTTCAAAAAGTGATTCTCTCGCTCTGAAAAGCATTTTCCACACATATAAAAGTTGTATGTTGCTTTTTTCCCACTTTAAATGGAAACGTGTAACTAAGCTTGTTAATAGTTGTTTAGACCTTATATCAACATCAACTGGTGAAGCACCATCGTTTTTAACACAGAAAAGCATGTATATGCTCAGAAACACATTGTAGTCAAAAAGTGATTCTCTCGGTCTGAAAAGCATTTTCCGCACATAAAAAAGTTGTATGTTGCTTTTTTCCCACTTTAAATGGAAAAGTGTAACTAAGCTTGTTAATGGTTGTTTAGACCTTATACCAACATCAAATGGTGAAGCACCATCGTTTTTAACACATCTAACCATGCTTATGCTCAGAAACACATTGCGTTCAAAAAGTAATTCTCTCGCTCTGAAAAGCATTTTCCACACATAAAAAAGTTGTATGTTGCTTTTTTCCCATTTTAAATGGAAAAGTGTAAATAAGCTTGTTAATGGTTGTTTAGACCTTATATCAACATCAACTGGTGAAGCACCATCGTTTTTAACACAGAAAAGCATGTATATGCTCAGAAACACATTGTAGTCAAAAAGTGATTCTCTCGCTCTGAAAAGCATTTTCCGCACATAAAAAAGTAGTATGTTGCTTTTTTCCCACTTTAAATGGAAAAGTGTAACTAAGCTTGTTAATGGTTGTTTAGACCTTATATCAACATCAACTGGTGAAGCACCATCGTTTTTAACACATAAAACCATACTTATGCTCAGAAACACATTGCGTTCAAAAAGTGATTCTCTCGCTCTGAAAAGCATTTTCCACACATAAAAAAGTTGTATGTTGCTTTTTTCCCATTTTAAATGGAAAAGTGTAACTAAGCTTGTTAATGGTTGTTTAGACCTTATATCAACATCAACTGGTGAAGCACCATCGTTTATAACACAGAAAAGCATGTATATGCTCAGAAACAAATTGTGTTCAGAAAGTGATTCTCTAGCTCTGAAAATCATTTTCCGCACATAAAAAAGTGGTTTGTTGCTTTTTTCCCACTGTAATTGGAAAAGTGTAACTAAGCATGTTAATGGTTGGTTAGACCTTATAACAACATAAATAGGTGAAGCACCATCGTTTTTAACAGAAAATTACATGTTTATGGTCAGAAACACATTGTGGTCAAAAAGTGATTCCCTACCTCTGAAAAGCATTTTCCGCACTTACAAAAGTGGTATGTTGCTTTTTTCCCACTTTAAATGGAAAAGTGTAACTAAGCTTGTTAATGGTTGTTTAGACCTTAATAACAACATCAATTGGTTTTAACACAAAAAACCATGTTTATGCTCAGAAACACATTCTGGTCAAAAAGTGTTTATCTAGCTCTGACAAGCATTTTCCGCACATGAAAAAGTGGTATGTTGCTTTTTTCCCCACTTGAAATGGAAAAGTGTAACTAAGCAGTTTAATGGTTGTTTAGACCTTATAACAACATCAATTGGTTTTTAACACAAAAAAACACATTTATGCTCAGAAACACATTGTGTTCAAAAAGTGATTCTCTCGCTCTGAAAAGCATTTTCCACACATAAAAAAGTTGTATGTTGCTTTTTTCCCATTTTAAATGGAAAAGTGTAACTAAGCTTGTTAATGGTTGTTTAGACCTTATATCAACATCAACTGGTGAAGCACCATCGTTTTTAACACAGAAAAGCATGTATATGCTCAGAAACACATTGTAGTCGAAAAGTGATTCTCTCGGTCTGAAAAGCATTTTCCGCACATAAAAAAGTTGTATGTTGCTTTTTTCCCACTTTAAATGGAAAAGTGTAACTAAGCTTGTTAATGGTTGTTTACACCATATACCAACATCAAATGGTGAAGCAACATCGTTTTTAACACATCTAACCATGCTTATGCTCAGAAACACATTGCGTTCAAAAAGGCATTCTCTTGCTCTGAAAAGCATTTTCCACACATAAAAAAGTTGTATGTTGCTTTTTTCCCATTTTAAATGGAAAAGTGTAAATAAGCTTGTTAATGGTTGTTTAGACCTTATATCAACATCAACTGGTGAAGCACCATCGTTTTTAACACAGAAAAGCATGTATATGCTCAGAAACAAATTGTGGTCAGAAAGTGATTCTCTAGCTCTGAAAATCATTTTCCGCACATAAAAAAGTGGTTTGTTGCTTTTTTCCCACTGTAATTGGAAAAGTGTAACTAAGCATGTTAATGGTTGATTAGACCTTAATAACAACTTAAATTGGTTTTTAACACAAAAAACATATTTATGCTCAGAAACACATTGTGTTCAAAAAATGATTATCTTGCTCTGAAAAGCATTTTCCGCAGATAAAAAAAGTGGTATGTTGCTTTTTTTCCCACTTTAAATGGAAAAGTGTAACTAAGCATGTTAATGGTTGGTTAGACCTTATAACAACATAAATAGGTGAAGCACCATCGTTTTTAACAGAAAATTACATGTTTATGGTCAGAAACACATTGTGGTCAAAAAGTGATTCCCTACCTCTGAAAAGCATTTTCCGCACTTACAAAAGTGGTATGTTGCTTTTTTCCCACTTTAAATGGAAAAGTGTAACTAAGCTTGTTAATGGTTGTTTAGACCTTAATAACAACATCAATTGGTTTTAACACAAAAAACCATGTTTATGCTCAGAAACACATTCTGGTCAAAAAGTGTTTATCTAGCTCTGACAAGCATTTTCCGCACATGAAAAAGTGGTATGTTGCTTTTTTCCCCACTTGAAATGGAAAAGTGTAACTAAGCAGTTTAATGGTTGTTTAGACCTTATAACAACATCAATTGGTTTTTAACACAAAAAAACACATTTATGCTCAGAAACACATTGTGTTCAAAAAGTGATTCTCTCGCTCTGAAAAGCATTTTCCACACATAAAAAAGTTGTATGTTGCTTTTTTCCCATTTTAAATGGAAAAGTGTAACTAAGGTTGTTAATGGTTGTTTAGACCTTATATCAACATCAACTGGTGAAGCACCATCGTTTTTAACACAGAAAAGCATGTATATGCTCAGAAACACATTGTAGTCGAAAAGTGATTCTCTCGGTCTGAAAAGCATTTTCCGCACATAAAAAAGTTGTATGTTGCTTTTTTCCCACTTTAAATGGAAAAGTGTAACTAAGCTTGTTAATGGTTGTTTACACCATATACCAACATCAAATGGTGAAGCAACATCGTTTTTAACACATCTAACCATGCTTATGCTCAGAAACACATTGCGTTCAAAAAGGCATTCTCTTGCTCTGAAAAGCATTTTCCACACATAAAAAAGTTGTATGTTGCTTTTTTCCCATTTTAAATGGAAAAGTGTAAATAAGCTTGTTAATGGTTGTTTAGACCTTATATCAACATCAACTGGTGAAGCACCATCGTTTTTAACACAGAAAAGCATGTATATGCTCAGAAACAAATTGTGGTCAGAAAGTGATTCTCTAGCTCTGAAAATCATTTTCCGCACATAAAAAAGTGGTTTGTTGCTTTTTTCCCACTGTAATTGGAAAAGTGTAACTAAGCATGTTAATGGTTGATTAGACCTTAATAACAACTTAAATTGGTTTTTAACACAAAAAACATATTTATGCTCAGAAACACATTGTGTTCAAAAAATGATTATCTTGCTCTGAAAAGCATTTTCCGCAGATAAAAAAGTGGTATGTTGCTTTTTTTCCCACTTTAAATGGAAAAGTGTAACTAAGCATGTTAATGGTTGTTAGACCTTATAACAACATCAAATAGGTGAAGCACCATCGTTTTTAACAGGAAATTACATGTTTATGGTCAGAAACACATTGTGGTCAAAAAATGATTATCTTGCTCTGAAAAGCATTTTCCGCAGATATAAAAAAGTGGTATGTTGCTTTTTTCCCACTTTAAATGGAAAAGTGTAACTAAGCTTGTTAATGGTTGTTTAGACCTTAATAACAACATCAATTGGTTTTAACACAAAAAACCATGTTTATGCTCAGAAACACATTCTGGTCAAAAAGTGTTTCTCTAGCTCTGACAAGCATTTTCCGCACATGAAAAAGTGGTATGTTGCTTTTTTCCCCACTTGAAATGGAAAAGTGTAACTAAGCAGTTTAATGGTTGTTTAGACCTTATAACAACATCAACTGGTGAAGCACCATCGTTTTTAACACAGAAAAGCATGTTATGCTCAGAAACACATTGTGTCAAAAAGTGATTCTCTCGCTCTGAAAAGCATTTTCCGCACATAAAAAAGTTGTATGTTGCTTTTTTCCCACTTTAAATGGAAAAGTGTAACTAAGCTTGTTAATGGTTGTTTAGACCTTATATCAACATCAACTGGTGAAGCACCATCGTTTTTAACACAGAAAAGCATGTATATGCTCAGAAACACATTGTAGTCAAAAGTGATTCTCTCGGTCTGAAAAGCATTTTCCGCACATAAAAAAGTTGTATGTTGCTTTTTTCCCACTTTAAATGGAAAAGTGTAACTAAGCTTGTTAATGGTTGTTTAGACCTTATACCAACATCAACTGGTGAAGCACCATCGTTTTTAACACAAATAACCATGCTTATGCTCAGAAACACATTGTGTTCAAAAAGTGATTCTCTTGCTCTGAAAAGCATTTTCCAGCACATAAAAAAGTTGTATGTTGCTTTTTTCCCATTTTAAATGGAAAAGTGTAACTAAGCTTGTTAATGGTTGTTTAGACCTTATATCAACATCAACTGGTGAAGCACCATCGTTTTTAACACAGAAAAGCATGTATATGCTCAGAAACACATTGTGGTCAGAAAGTGATTCTCTAGCTCTGAAAATCATTTTCCGCACATAAAAAAAGTGGTATGTTGCTTTTTTCCCACTTTAAATGGAAAAGTGTAACTAAGCCTGTTAAAGGTTGTATATACCTTAATCAACATAAACTGGTGAAGCACCATCGTTTTTAACACAAAAAAACATGTTTATGCTCAGAAACACATTGTGGTCAAAAAGTGATTATCTTGCTCTGAAAAGCATTTTCCGCAGATAAAAAAGTGGTATGTTGCTTTTTTCCCACTTTAAATGGAAAAGTGTAACTAAGCATGTTAATGGTTGGTTAGACCTTATAACAACATAAATAGGTGAAGCACCATCGTTTTTAACAGAAAAAAACATGTTTTACACAGAAACACATTGTGGTCAAAAAAGTATTTCTCTCGCTCTGAAAAGCATTTTCCACACTTAAAAAAGTTGTATGTTGCTTTTTTCCCACTTTAAAATGAAAAGTGTAACTAAGCTTGTTAATGGTTGTTTAGACCTACATCCACATCAACTGGTGAAGCAGCATCGTTTTTAACACAGAAAAGCATGTATATGCTCAGAAACACATTGAAGTCAAAAAGTGATTCTCTCGCTCTGAAAAGCATTTTCCGCAAATAAAACAGTTGTATGTTGCTTTTTTCCCACTTTAAATGGAAAAGTGTAACTAAGCTTGTTAATGGTTGTTTAGACCTTCTATCAACATCAACTGGTGAAGCACCATCGTTTTTAACACAGAAAAGCATGTATATGCTCAGAAACACGTTGTAGTCAAAAAGTGATTCTCTCGGTCTGAAAAGCATTTTCCGCACATAAAAAAGTTGTATGTTGCTTTTTTCCCACTTTAAATGGAAAAGTGTAACTAAGCTTGTTAATGGTTGTTTAGACCTTATATCAACATCAACTGGTGAAGCACCATCGTTTTTAACACAGAAAAGCATGTATATGCTCAGAAACACATTGTAGTCAAAAAGTGATTCTCTCGCTCTGAAAAGCATTTTCCGCACATAAAAAAGTTGTATGTTGCTTTTTTCCCACTTTAAATGGAAAAGTGTAACTAAGCTTGTTAATGGTTGTTTAGACCATATATATATACATCAAATGGTGAAGCACCATCGTTTTTAACACATAAAACCATGCTTATGCTCAGAAACACATTGCGTTCAAAAAGTGATTCTCTCGCTCTGAAAAGCATTTTCCACACATAAAAAAGTTGTATGTTGCTTTTTTCCCATTTTAAATGGAAAAGTGTAACTAAGCTTGTTAATGGTTGTTTAGACCTTCTATCAACATCAACTGGTGAAGCACCATCGTTTTTAACACAGAAAAGCATGTATATGCTCAGAAACACGTTGTAGTCAAAAAGTGATTCTCTCGGTCTGAAAAGCATTTTCCGCACATAAAAAAGTTGTATGTTGCTTTTTTCCCACTTTAAATGGAAAAGTGTAACTAAGCTTGTTAATGGTTGTTTAGACCTTATACCAACATCAACTGGTGAAGCACCATCGTTTTCAACACAGAAAAGCATGTATATGCTCAGAAACACAATGTAGTCAAAAAGTGATTCTCTCGCTCTGAAAAGCATTTTCCACCCATAAAAAAGTTGAATGTTGCTTTTTTCCCACATTAAATGGAAAAGTGTAACTAAGCTTGTTAATGGTTGTTTAGACCTTATACCAACATCAAATGTTGAAGCACCATCGTTTTTAACACATAAAACCATGCTTATGCTCAGAAACACATTGCGTTCAAAAAGTGATTCTCTCGCTCTGAAAAGCATTTTCCACACATAAAAAAGTTGTATGTTGCTTTTTTCCCATTTTAAATGGAAAAGTGTAACTAAGCTTGTTAATGGTTGTTTAGACCTTATATCAACATCAAATGGTGATGCACCATCGTTTTTAACACAAATAAACATGTTTTACACAGAAACACATTGTGGTCAAAAAAGTATTTCTCTCGCTCTGAAAAGCATTTTCCACACATAAAAAAGTTGTATGTTGCTTTTTTCCCACTTTAAAATGAAAAGTGTAACTAAGCTTGTTAATGGTTGTTTAGACCTTACATCAACATCAACTGGTGAAGCACCATCGATTTTAACACAGAAAAGCATGTATATGCTCAGAAACACATTGTAGTCAAAAAGTGATTCTCTCGCTCTGAAAAGCATTTTACACACATAAAAAAGTTGTATGTTGCTTTTTTCCCATTTTAAATGGAAAAGTGTAAATAAGCTTGTTAATGGTTGTTTAGACCTTATATCAACATCAACTGGTGAAGCACCATCGTTTTTAACACAGAAAAGCATGTATATGCTCAGAAACACGTTGTAGTCAAAAAGTGATTCTCTCGGCCTGAAAAGCATTTTCCGCACATAAAAAAGTTGTATGTTGCTTTTTTCCCCCTTTAAATGGAAAAGTGTAACTAAGCTTGTTAATGGTTGTTTACACCATATACCAACATCAAATGGTGAAGCACCATCGTTTTTAACACAAATAAACATGTTTTACACAGAAACACATTGTGGTCAAAAAAGTATTTCTCTCGCTCTGAAAAGCATTTTCCGCACATAAAACAGTTGTATGTCGCTTTTTTCCCACTTTAAAATGAAAAGTGTAACTAAGCTTTGTTAATGGTTGTTTAGACCTTATACCAACATCAAATGGTGAAGCACCATCGTTTTTAACACATTGCGTTCAAAAAGTGATTCTCTCGCTCTGAAAAGCATTTTCCACTCATAAAAAAGTTGTATGTTGCTTTTTTCCCATTTTAAATGGAAAAGTGTAACTAAGCTTGTTAATGGTTGTTTAGACCTTATATCAACATCAACTGGTGAAGCACCATCGTTTTTAACACAGAAAAGCATGTATATGCTCAGAAACACATTGTGTTCAAAAAATGATTATCTTGCTCTGAAAAGCATTTTCCGCAGATAAAAAAAGTGGTATGTTGCTTTTTTTCCCACTTTAAATGGAAAAGTGTAACTAAGCATGTTAATGGTTGGTTAGACCTTATAACAACATAAATAGGTGAAGCACCATCGTTTTTAACAGAAAATTACATGTTTATGGTCAGAAACACATTGTGGTCAAAAAGTGATTCCCTACCTCTGAAAAGCATTTTCCGCACTTACAAAAGTGGTATGTTGCTTTTTTCCCACTTTAAATGGAAAAGTGTAACTAAGCTTGTTAATGGTTGTTTAGACCTTAATAACAACATCAATTGGTTTTAACACAAAAAACCATGTTTATGCTCAGAAACACATTCTGGTCAAAAAGTGTTTATCTAGCTCTGACAAGCATTTTCCGCACATGAAAAAGTGGTATGTTGCTTTTTTCCCCACTTGAAATGGAAAAGTGTAACTAAGCAGTTTAATGGTTGTTTAGACCTTATATCAACATCAACTTGTGAAGCACCATCGATTTTAACACAAAAAACATATTTATGCTCAGAAACACATTGTGTTCAAAAAATGATTATCTTGCTCTGAAAAGCATTTTCCGCACATAAAAAAGTTGTATGTTGCTTTTTTCCCACTTTAAAATGAAAAGTGTAACTAAGCTTGTTAATGGTTGTTTAGACCTACATCAACATCAACTGGTGAAGCAGCATCGTTTTTAACACAGAAAAGCATGTATATGCTCAGAAACACATTGTAGTCAAAAAGTGATTCTCAATGTCTGAAAAGCATTTTCCGCACATAAAAAAGTTGTATGTTGCTTTTTTCCCACTTTAAATGGAAAAGTGTAACTAAGCTTGTTAATGGTTGTTTACACCATATACCAACATCAAATGGTGAAGCACCATCGTTTTTAACACAAATAAACATGTTTTACACAGAAGCACATTGTGGTCAAAAAGTATTTCTCTCGCTCTGAAAAGCATTTTCCGCACATAAAACAGTTGTATGTTGCTTTTTTCCCACTTTAAAATGAAAAGTGTAACCAAGCTTGTTAATGGTTGTTTAGACCTTATACCAACATCAAATGGTGAAGCACCATCGTTTTTAACACATAAAACCATGCTTATGCTCAGAAACACATTGCGTTCAAAAAGTGATTCTCTCGCTCTGAAAAGCATTTTCCACTCATAAAAAAGTTGTATGTTGCTTTTTTCCCATTTTAAATGGAAAAGTGTAACTAAGCTTGTTAATGGTTGTTTAGACCTTATATCAACATCAACTTGTGAAGCACCATCGATTTTAACACAAAAAACATATTTATGCTCAGAAACACATTGTGTTCAAAAAATGATTATCTTGCTCTGAAAAGCATTTTCCGCAGATAAAAAAAGTGGTATGTTGCTTTTTTCCCACTTTAAATGGAAAAGTGTAACTAAGCATGTTAATGGTTGTTTAGACCTTATACCAACATCAACTTGTGAAGCACCATCGTTTTTAATACAAAAAAACATGATTATGCTCAGAAACACATTGTGGTCAAAAAGTGATTCCCTACCTCTGAAAAGCATTTTCCGCACTTACAAAAGTGGTATGTTGCTTTTTTCCCACTTTAAATGGAAAAGTGTAACTAAGCTTGTTAATGGTTGTTTAGACCTTAATAACAACATCAATTGGTTTTAACACAAAAAACCATGTTTATGCTCAGAAACACATTCTGGTCAAAAAGTGTTTATCTAGCTCTGACAAGCATTTTCCGCACATGAAAAAGTGGTATGTTGCTTTTTTCCCCACTTGAAATGGAAAAGTGTAACTAAGCAGTTTAATGGTTGTTTAGACCTTATAACAACATCAATTGGTTTTTAACACAAAAAAACACATTTATGCTCAGAAACACATTGTGTTCAAAAAGTGATTCTCTCGCTCTGAAAAGCATTTTCCACACATAAAAAAGTTGTATGTTGCTTTTTTCCCATTTTAAATGGAAAAGTGTAACTAAGCTTGTTAATGGTTGTTTAGACCTTATAACAACATTAATAGGTGAAGCACCATCGTTTTTAACACAGAAAAACACGTTTATGGTCAGAAACACATTGTAGGTCGAAAAAGTGATTCCCTACCGGTCTGAAAAGCATTTTCCGCACATAAAAAAGTGGTATGTTGCTTTTTTCCTACTTTAAATGGAAAAGTGTAACTAAGCATTTGGTTAGACCTAATTGTTGTTTAGACCTTATACCAACATCAAATGGTGAAGCACCATCGTTTTTAACACAAATAAACATGTTTTACACAGAAACACATTGTGGTCAAAAAAGTATTTCTCTCGCTCTGAAAAGCATTTTCCACTCATAAAAAAGTTGTATGATGCTTTTTTCCCATTTTAAATGGAAAAGTGTAACTAAGCTTGTTAATGGTTGTTTAGACCTTATATCAACATCAACTGGTGAAGCACCATCGTTTTTAACACAGAAAAGCATGTATATGCTCAGAAACAAATTGTGGTCAGAAAGTGATTCTCTAGCTCTGAAAATCATTTTCCGCACATAAAAAAGTGGTTTGTTGCTTTTTTCCCACTGTAATTGGAAAAGTGTAACTAAGCATGTTAATGGTTGATTAGACCTTAATAACAACTTAAATTGGTTTTTAACACAAAAAACATATTTATGCTCAGAAACACATTGTGTTCAAAAAATGATTATCTTGCTCTGAAAAGCATTTTCCGCAGATAAAAAAAGTGGTATGTTGCTTTTTTTCCCACTTTAAATGGAAAAGTGTAACTAAGCATGTTAATGGTTGGTTAGACCTTATAACAACATAAATAGGTGAAGCACCATCGTTTTTAACAGAAAATTACATGTTTATGGTCAGAAACACATTGTGGTCAAAAAGTGATTCCCTACCTCTGAAAAGCATTTTCCGCACTTACAAAAGTGGTATGTTGCTTTTTTCCCACTTTAAATGGAAAAGTGTAACTAAGCTTGTTAATGGTTGTTTAGACCTTAATAACAACATCAATTGGTTTTAACACAAAAAACCATGTTTATGCTCAGAAACACATTCTGGTCAAAAAGTGTTTATCTAGCTCTGACAAGCATTTTCCGCACATGAAAAAGTGGTATGTTGCTTTTTTCCCCACTTGAAATGGAAAAGTGTAACTAAGCAGTTTAATGGTTGTTTAGACCTTATAACAACATCAATTGGTTTTTAACACAAAAAAACACATTTATGCTCAGAAACACATTGTGTTCAAAAAGTGATTCTCTCGCTCTGAAAAGCATTTTCCACACATAAAAAAGTTGTATGTTGCTTTTTTCCCATTTTAAATGGAAAAGTGTAAATAAGCTTGTTAATGGTTGTTTAGACCTTATATCAACATCAACTGGTGAAGCACCATCGTTTTTAACACAGAAAAGCATGTATATGCTCAGAAACAAATTGTGGTCAGAAAGTGATTCTCTAGCTCTGAAAATCATTTTCCGCACATAAAAAAGTGGTTTGTTGCTTTTTTCCCACTGTAATTGGAAAAGTGTAACTAAGCATGTTAATGGTTGATTAGACCTTAATAACAACTTAAATTGGTTTTTAACACAAAAAACATATTTATGCTCAGAAACACATTGTGTTCAAAAAATGATTATCTTGCTCTGAAAAGCATTTTCCGCAGATAAAAAAAGTGGTATGTTGCTTTTTTTCCCACTTTAAATGGAAAAGTGTAACTAAGCATGTTAATGGTTGGTTAGACCTTATAACAACATAAATAGGTGAAGCACCATCGTTTTTAACAGAAAATTACATGTTTATGGTCAGAAACACATTGTGGTCAAAAAGTGATTCCCTACCTCTGAAAAGCATTTTCCGCACTTACAAAAGTGGTATGTTGCTTTTTTCCCACTTTAAATGGAAAAGTGTAACTAAGCTTGTTAATGGTTGTTTAGACCTTAATAACAACATCAATTGGTTTTAACACAAAAAACCATGTTTATGCTCAGAAACACATTCTGGTCAAAAAGTGTTTATCTAGCTCTGACAAGCATTTTCCGCACATGAAAAAGTGGTATGTTGCTTTTTTCCCCACTTGAAATGGAAAAGTGTAACTAAGCAGTTTAATGGTTGTTTAGACCTTATAACAACATCAATTGGTTTTTAACACAAAAAAACACATTTATGCTCAGAAACACATTGTGTTCAAAAAGTGATTCTCTCGCTCTGAAAAGCATTTTCCACACATAAAAAAGTTGTATGTTGCTTTTTTCCCATTTTAAATGGAAAAGTGTAACTAAGCTTGTTAATGGTTGTTTAGACCTTATATCAACATCAACTGGTGAAGCACCATCGTTTTTAACACAGAAAAGCATGTATATGCTCAGAAACACATTGTAGTCGAAAAGTGATTCTCTCGGTCTGAAAAGCATTTTCCGCACATAAAAAAGTTGTATGTTGCTTTTTTCCCACTTTAAATGGAAAAGTGTAACTAAGCTTGTTAATGGTTGTTTACACCATATACCAACATCAAATGGTGAAGCAACATCGTTTTTAACACATCTAACCATGCTTATGCTCAGAAACACATTGCGTTCAAAAAGGCATTCTCTTGCTCTGAAAAGCATTTTCCACACATAAAAAAGTTGTATGTTGCTTTTTTCCCATTTTAAATGGAAAAGTGTAAATAAGCTTGTTAATGGTTGTTTAGACCTTATATCAACATCAACTGGTGAAGCACCATCGTTTTTAACACAGAAAAGCATGTATATGCTCAGAAACACATTGTAGTCAACAAGTGATTCTCTCGGTCTGAAAAGCATTTTCCGCACATAAAAAAGTAGTATGTTGCTTTTTTCCCACTTTAAATGGAAAAGTGTAACTAAGCTTGTTAATGGTTGTTTAGACCTTATACCAACATCAAATGGTGAAGCACCATCGTTTTTAACACAAATAAACATGTTTTACACAGAAACACATTGTGGTCAAAAAAGTATTTCTCTCGCTCTGAAAAGCATTTTCCACACATAAAAAAGTTGTATGTTGCTTTTTTCCCACTTTAAAATGAAAAGTGTAACTAAGCTTGTTAATGGTTGTTTAGACCTTACATCAACATCAAATGGTGAAGCACCATAGTTTTTAACACATAAAACCATGCTTATGCTCAGAAACACATTGAGTTCAAAAAGTGATTCTCTCGCTCTGAAAAACATTTTCCACACATAAAAAAGTTGTATGTTGCTTTTTTCCCATTTTAAATGGAAAAGTGTAAATAAGCTTGTTAATGGTTGTTTAGACCTTATATCAACATCAACTGGTGAAGCACCATCGTTTTTAACACAGAAAAGCATGTATATGCTCAGAAACACATTGTAGTCAACAAGTGATTCTCTCGGTCTGAAAAGCATTTTCCGCACATAAAAAAGTTGTATGTTGCTTTTTTCCCACTTTAAATGGAAAAGTGTAACTAAGCTTGTTAATGGTTGTTTAGACCTTATACCAACATCAAATGGTGAAGCACCATCGTTTTTAACACAAATAAACATGTTTTACACAGAAACACATTGTGGTCAAAAAAGTATTTCTCTCGCTCTGAAAAGCATTTTCCACACATAAAAAAGTTGTATGTTGCTTTTTTCCCACTTTAAAATGAAAAGTGTAACTAAGCTTGTTAATGGTTGTTTAGACCTACATCAACATCAACTGGTGAAGCAGCATCGTTTTTAACACAGAAAAAGATGTATATGCTCAGAAACACATTGTAGTCAAAAAGTGATTCTCTCGCTCTGAAAAGTAATTTTCCGCACATAAAACAGTTGTATGTTGCTTTTTTCCCACTTTAAAAGGAAAAGTAAAACTAAGCTTGTTAATGGTTGGTTAGACCTTATACCAACATCAAATGGTGAAGCACCATAGTTTTTAACACAAATAAACATGTTTTACACAGAAACACATTGTGGTCAAAAAAGTATTTCTCTCTCTCTGAAAAGCATTTTCCACACATAAAAAAGTTGTATGTTGCTTTTTTCCCACTTTAAAATGAAAAGTGTAACTAAGCTTGTTAATGGTTGTTTAGACCTACATCAACATCAACTGGTGAAGCAGCATCGTTTTTAGCACAGAAAAAGATGTATATGCTCAGAAACACATTGTAGTCAAAAAGTGATTCTCTCGCTCTGAAAAGTAATTTTCCGCACATAAAACAGTTGTATGTTGCTTTTTTCCCACTTTAAATGGAAAAGTGTAACTAAGCTTGTTAATGGTTGTTTAGACCTTATATCAACATCAACTGGTGAAGCACCATCGTTTTTAACACAGAAAAGCATGTATATGCTCAGAAACACGTTGTAGTCAAAAACTGATTCTCTCGGTCTGAAAAGCATTTTCCGCACATAATCAAAATTGAAAGTTGCTTTTTTCCCACTTTAAATGGAAAAGTGTAACTAAGCTTGTTAATGGTTGTTTAGACCTTTTACCAACATCAAATGTTGAAGCACCATCGTTTTTAACACAGAAAAGCATGTATATGCTCAGAAACACATTGTAGTCAAAAAGTGATTCTCTTGGTATGAAAAGCATTTTCCACACATAAAAAAGTTGTATGTTGCTTTTTTCCCACTTTAAAAGGAAAAGTAAAACTAAGCTTGTTAATGGTTGTTTAGACCTTATACCAACATCAAATGGTGAAGCACCATCGTTTTTAACACAAATAAACATGTGTTTGCACAGAAACACGTTGTGGTCAAAAAGTGATTCTCAGGCTCTGAAAAGCATTTTCAGCACCTAAAAAAGTTGTATGTTGCTTTTTTCCCACTTTAAATGGAAAAGTGTAACTAAGCTTGTTAATGGTTGTTTAGACCTAATACCAACATCAAATGGTGAAGCACCATCGTTTTTAACACAAATAAACATGTTTTACACAGAAACACATTGTGGTCAAAAAAGTATTTCTCTCGCTCTGAAAAGCATTTTCCACACATAAAAAAGTTCTATGTTGCTTTTTTCCCACTTTAAAATGAAATGTGTAACTAAGCTTGTTAATGGTTGTTTAGACCTTACAACAACATCAACGGGTGAAGCACCATCGTTTTTAACACAGAAAAGCATGTATATGCTCAGAAACACATTGTAGTCAAAAAGTGATTCTCTCGCTCTGAAAAGCATTTTCCGCACATAAAAAAGTTGTATGTTGCTTTTTTCCCACTTTAAATGGAAAAGTGTAACTAAGCTTGTTAATGGTTGTTTAGACCTTATATCAACATCAACTGGTGAAGCACCATCGTTTTTAACACATAAAACCATACTTATGCTCAGAAACACATTGCGTTCAAAAAGTGATTCTCTCGCTCTGAAAAGCATTTTCCACACATAAAAAAGTTGTATGTTGCTTTTTTCCCATTTTAAATGGAAAAGTGTAACTAAGCTTGTTAATGGTTGTTTAGACCTTATATCAACATCAACTGGTGAAGCACCATCGTTTATAACACAGAAAAGCATGTATATGCTCAGAAACAAATTGTGGTCAGAAAGTGATTCTCTAGCTCTGAAAATCATTTTCCGCACATAAAAAAGTGGTTTGTTGCTTTTTTCCCACTGTAATTGGAAAAGTGTAACTAAGCTTGTTAATGGTTGTTTAGACCTTAATAACAACATCAATTGGTTTTAACACAAAAAAACCATGTTTATGCTCAGAAACACATTCTGGTCAAAAAGTGTTTATCTAGCTCTGACAAGCATTTTCCGCACATGAAAAAGTGGTATGTTGCTTTTTTCCCCACTTTAAATGGAAAAGTGTAACTAAGCAGTTTAATGGTTGTTTAGACCTTATAACAACATCAATTGGTTTTTAACACAAAAAAACATATTTATGCTCAGAAACACATTGTGTTCAAAAAATTATTATCTTGCTCTGAAAAGCATTTTCCGTAGATAAAAATAGTGGTATGTTGCTTTTTTCCCACTTTAAATGGAAAAGTGTAACTAAGCTTGTTAATGGTTGTTACACTTTTATGCTCAGAAACATATTTTGGTCAAAAAGTGATTATGTAGCTCTGAAAAGCATTTTCCGCACATAAAAAAGTGGTATGTTGCTTTTTTCCCACTTTAAATGGAAAAGTGTAACTAAGTATGTTTTTGGTTAGACCTAATTGTTGGTTAGACCTTATAACAACATCAATAGGTGAAGCACCATCGTTTTTAACACAAAACCATGTTTATGCTCAGAAACACATTCTGGTCAAAAAGTCTTTATCTAGCTCTGACAAGCATTTTCTGCACATAAAAAAGTGGTATGTTGCTTTTTTCCCAATTTAAATGGAAAAGTGTAACCAAGCATGTTAATGGTTGTTTAGATCTTATAACAACATCAATTGGTTTTTAACACAAAAAAACATATTTATGCTCAGAAACACATTGTGTTCAAAAAATTATTATCTAGCTCTGAAAAGCATTTTCCGCACATAAAAAAGTTGGCAGTAGCACTAATAAAAATTATTTCTTGGCCTTGTAAATATTACTTATATTATATGTTTAAATTCTAAAATAAACTAATATTCCTTTGCTTTTACTCAAAATACCACATTTTAGTTAATGTGTTGCTTGGTATCAGGAAGTGAGGCACATTGTGGTCATTCACTCGTTCAGATCAGTGATCTTAACACCTGTCTCATAGGATGCCTTAAGTTATGGGCAATGAGGAATGTTACATTCAAAAGTCATAAGCACTTTGCACACAAAGTCGCATCCTAGGCAGCTGGAAGACACCACGTTTAAGCTCAGAAACACATTGTGATAAAAAAGTGATTCTTTCTGAAAAGCATTTTCCGCACACAAAGAAGTTGGCCTCATTGCACTGATCAAAAAGATTTTTTGGCACTGTATATATTACTTTGATTATATTGTAGTGCTCGCGGCTCTGCCACACGGCTTGCTAGCTAGCTGAATGATGAGGAAACGGTGGCTGAAGTTTAACCAGAGAACTGGGTTTTATTACCGTAAAATACAGGCTAATAATGGGGTTGGAAGAGTGCCCAAAACAACAAAAAGGCTGGTAGCCAAAACTAGCTAGTTAGGTAATAACTGGGAGTAACATTCGAGGTGTCTCTCTTTAGGCTTTCCTTTTTTTCCCTCCAACTCTCTATCCCTTTAACAGCCCCTCCCCTTTTCTGAACCTGACATATCAGCTGAACTAGGGGCAACATCTGCCCCCCCATGAGCCCCCCAAGAGTCTCTCCCATGTTAGTCCTGCAGGGTCGCTACAATATGTTTAAATTCTACAAGAAATTACTATTTTGGTGCTTTTACTCAAAATACCACCTTTTATTTAACGTGTTACTTGGTGTTTGTAACTTTGTAACTTTGAATCATCATTTTGATATGTACATTTTAACCATAGCACCAAGTAAATTTGACTAAGATACGTATTGTCTGTACAACCTATTAAAACTGAAACTGAATTAAATGGCCACTTTAACCCCTTGAATTGCCTCTTTCATATTCAGTAACTTTAAAGAAAACATGTACAGTATATTGCATCTGAACACCAATTCATATGTTTTGACAGGATGTCAGCAAAAAAAACCATCCAAGAGGACTGGAGGACTGCTGAGCATTTACTGAAGATCGTCGGCCGTGGAAGTGAAGCATACGAAGGCCCGACCCTTGCCGATGTGTCCATCATCATTGATGGAACTGAGGTTCTTGATTGTAGATGTGTGTCAAAGGCTTGCCTTCTGCTCATGGGGTTTATCTATGCTATGAATTTAAAGAGCCAGTGCACCCGCTGTTTCAACTGGAATTCGAACACAATGAGATTTAAAAAAAATAAGTGTTTTGGGCTGAGAGTTCTCTGAAAGAAGGGGGCCATGTTAATCCCAATGGTTACGACATCTGCCATCTTTATAATACTTGTTTAGAACCGTCGTTGTGTATGAGCGTTATAATGAGCGATGTTGTATATGAAATGCGCTGCACACCATAGCGATGTATTATAGTTGTCCGGGAAGCCTAACGCCTCCTTGGACACAGATATAAATCGCTGCTCAGATGTAGCTTCACCTTCCACACACACAGTGGCATTATACTATAATTGTCAGAAAAGCTCAACTTTCTCTCGCACGCCGCAGTCAACTGCTGCACAGACAGCTCCAACATGTCCACACAAATCACGCCGCCGGTGCCCCTCGATGGTGACTTCCGGGTGCCTCGGAAAATAACCTCGGACATCACGAAAAGAACGCCACCTGCGTTCGCAGCAGAGTGGAACGTTTACATTGTGTTTTCGGGAGAATGGCAAAAAACATAGGATTTTACCCCCCTTTTCTCTACATTGGGGACTTATTTCAGTAACAGTGATAAAAGGGTATAGATTACCAGGTTGACGATCATAGAATGCAAATTACCATGTTTAAAACAAAAGAAAAACGGTTTTGGGTTAACTGGCTCTTTATGTTACCCACCAACGATGAAATACACATTTGAAGTGTTAAAAACAACAACAATTGAGATAGGGTTTGTGTGTGTCTGAAATGTTGTTATTTTGTAATGCATTCGTCTCATTCAGTAATGTTTAACAAGGTTAGCTAGATGCTCACAGTAGCAGTTATTCACAAGGGCCACTGGATTCCTGATTCTGGACCTCTCTCTCTATCTGGCTCGCTCTCTCAGTTTACATTTTATCTAAGATGTACGATGTACATGTACGATGTTGATCAGTGTTTTCTTCGTGTTAGAGCAGTTAAAAAAACATTTGAGATAAAAAGTATCAGCAAGGTCAGCATTTTTTAAAAAGTGTTTGTGACTGAGACTGTATATGTTGCACCAGTGTTTCAAAACAATAAAAGTGTCTATTGCTTCACGCTGTTTGATTGAATAAAAAGAAGTCCATAATAAAACTGCATACTAGAACAGTGATGTAAACGGTTGATAAAATATTATGTCAATATTACTTAAATATTTCTCAAATTAAAGTTAAGGAAAGCAAGTAAAAAAATCTTGAGTTTTGGAATTGGGTGAAAAGCCAGTCTAATTTAGTAATAAAGACAGAAAATTGCAAGTAAAGGTGATACCTTTTGATAGAAACACTTCTTAACTGTAAGTACATTTTACTTGAAATATTCTCTGAAAATCTACTAAGGTGTGTGGAACTGTGTGAAAATTGTTACCATGCTTTTTCTAAGTAGATTTCACTATATAAACTATATACACTGCTCAAAAAAATAAAGGGAACACTTAAACAACACAATGTAACTCCAAGTCAATCACACTTCTGTGAAATCAAACTGTCCACTTAGGAAGCAACACTGATTGACAATAAATTTCACATGCTGTTGTGCAAATGGAATAGACAACAGGTGGAAATTATAGGCAATTAGCAAGACACCCCCAATAAAGGAGTGGTTCTGCAGGTGGTGACCACAGACCACTTCTCAGTTCCTATGCTTCCTGGCTGATGTTTTGGTCACTTTTGAATGCTGGCGGTGCTTTCACTCTAGTGGTAGCATGAGATGGAGTCTACAACCCACACAAGTGACGCAGGTAGTGCAGCTCATCCAGGATGGCACATCAATGCGAGCTGTGGCAAGAAGGTTTGCTGTGTCTGTCAGCGTAGTGTCCAGAGCATGGAGGCGCTACCAGGAGACAGGCCAGTACATCAGGAGACGTGGAGGAGGCCGTAGGAGGGCAACAACCCAGCAGCAGGACCGCTACCTCCGCCTTTGTGCAAGGAGGAGCAGGAGGAGCACTGCCAGAGCCCTGCAAAATGACCTCCAGCAGGCCACAAATGTGCATGTGTCTGGTCAAACGGTCAGAAACAGACTCCATGAGGGTGGTATGAGGGCCCGACGTCCACAGGTGGGGGTTGTGCTTACAGCCCAACACCGTGCAGGACATTTGGCATTTGCCAGAGAACACCAAGATTGGCAAATTCGCCACTGGCACCCTATGCTCTTCACAGATGAAAGCAGGTTCACACTGAGCACATGTGACAGACGCGTGACAGAGTCTGGAGACGCCGTGGAGAACGTTCTGCTGCCTGCAACATCCTCCAGCATGACCGGTTTGGCGGTGGGTCAGTCATGGTGTGGGGTGGCATTTCTTTGGGGGGTCGCACAGCCCTCCATGTGCTCGCCAGAGGTAGCTTAACTGCCATTAGGTACCGAGATGAGATCCTCAGACCCCTTGTAAGACCGTATGCTGGTGCGGTTGGCCCTGGGTTCCTCCTAATGCAAGACAATGCTAGACCTCATGTGGCTGGAGTGTGTCAGCAGTTCCTGCAAGAGGAAGGCATTGATGCTATGGACTGGCCCGCCCGTTCCCCAGACCTGAATCCAATTGAGCACATCTGGGACATCATGTCTCGCTCCATCCACCAACGCCACGTTGCACCACAGACTGTCCAGGAGTTGGCGGATGCTTTAGTCCAGGTCTGGGAGGAGATCCCTCAGGAGACCATCCGCCACCTCATCAGGAGCATGCCCAGGCGTTGTAGGGAGGTCATACATGCACGTGGAGGCCACACACACTACTGAGCCTCATTTTGACTTGTTTTAAGGACATTACATCAAAGTTGGATCAGCCTGTAGTGTGGTTTTCCACTTTAATTTGGAGTGTGACTCCATGGGTTGATAAATTTGATTTCCATTGATAATTTTTGTGTGATTTTGTTGTCAGCACATTCAACTATGTAAAGAAAAAAGTTTTTAAGAAGATTATTTCATTCATTCAGATCTAGGATGTGTTATTTTAGTGTTCCCTTTATTTTTTTTGAGCAGTTTATATATGTCCCCTAGCTTGCCTACAATGTTGGGCAAAGGGGAATGTTACATTCAAAAGTTATAATCACTTCTCCACACATGGTCGCATAATAGTTTCCCAGCTGTTTACACCAAAAAGGTGATTTTTCAGTTCTGATAGAAAACGTGTTACTAAGCTTGTGAATGGTTGTTGTTTGAGTACTTGATAGACATTATCAAAAAGAGCATAATTCAAAGGACCAATAGGTTGAAACTTAATAGCGTACTCATGTCACTTGTGGCAATCACTGGTGTTAGTCATATAGCACGAAGAACACACAAGGGTACGAAGGGACACATTTGATAATGCATCAAGATATGTGTTGTTTCTGTTTTATGTGTGTACATCAGGTCTGGGTGCTGTTGTGTGTGTGTGTGTGGTGTGTGTGTGGAGTGTTTGTGGTGTGTGTGTAGTGTGTGGTGGTGTGATTTATAGGAGAAAGAGTAAATTACTGATTAACACATGTTCTGATGGTGGTGTGTGTTTTTTTGTGTCGTGTGTGTGTGTGTGTGTGTGTTTTGTGTGCAGTTTAAGACTGATTGATAATGTACCATTGTGAGCTTTTGTCTGATTTTGCACACAGCATAGGTATAACAAATAATACCTGGGCTCTCATCAGTGATGTCCCTTGCCGCTTGTAACAGTATTTTAAGTCTTATTACATTGTTGAATTAATAGAGTTGACAGACCATGATCGTTACGCCTTTCATGATTTTTAAGTTTGGTGTTACCAGTACACATATATAATGTTTAATGATTATAATTACAGCTGGCAGATATATCTGTGTTCGAGATGATCTATTAATGGTTTAATGTTAATTGTATTACTTTTTCTTGTGAAAACTGTATTAGTTTGTTATTCTACATTTTCCAGTGCACGTTTATGAAATATACATAAACACGTATCACCACACTAATTGACTGATAAGCTCGTGAATCTCCCATGCTGAAAATGACCCACACACACCTGGTCTCTGTTAGAGCATAATAGTTGATCCACTCCTGATGAGAGATACAGAGTGCTTTTTATCAAAGATTAGCAGCAGATGTGCATAATCACATTCACGTATCAGCATTTGTATGAGTTTGTTGGTATTTCAGTATGTATGGAGAAGGCCTCATCACAGTGCTTTGAATACCGCATGACAAAGGTCAGATGTTCCTATGCTTAATACTCCGTAAAAATAACACCTATAATGTATAATACGAATATCCAATAATTTACTATCAGTGTTAATACCATTTACTTGAACGAACATAATAAGATCTGAAACCAGACATTTTGTAAAGTAATCATTAATGTCTAACTGACAAACTAAATTGCGATTTAGCACAATTCACTGTGGGAATGCACTTTCTGCAGATTAATTTAACTGGCACTGCAAAATCATTCGCTTTGACTCATTATGTTGAATAACAAAAGCAATGGAAACATGAGCAAATAATTGAAAACGCGTAAGTGTTTGATTTTACTGGCTGCTGTATGACATGCTCTTTAAAATTACTCAGTGACAACACATGTGTTTTTTGACCTTAGGCTTCAACAGAAATGGCTTTTGACATTACTTGAGTAACATCCTGTTGTTGATTGCTAGATATGTGGTGTTCAGATTGTTTCAGATAGGTGGAACTTCCAGTAGATCTTACTAGTGTCACAGCCGACAGACCTAAAAGATAGACAGTCATAGACTCAGTAACACATAGGTGTGTATAATAACACACCTGACTCAGTACAGACTCCTGTTCATCACTGCTCCCTTTTGCCTATCACCTCATGCTACAGTGTGATGGGTGCCAGGAAGGTTATTAACATTCTTCACATGGCTGTATTGTGGGGCAAAGTGTATGTGTGCAGATACTTTTTCTAAGCAATTGTTTCAATTTTATACAGTTAATTCTAACATTTTGTTTAAAAGCCACATTGTGATGAGTTTGTCTAGAGATGAGTGTATGCTGGTTGATCATGTCAAAGTCAATATGCTTCATTGATGAGTGCATCGTAAGGAAGTGTGAACGTATATGGGAAATGAAGTAGAACAATGTGTGTGTACTGGCTGACTTTATAGAATGTCTCCTGTCTGTTGTAATGACTCGCCCACTCATGTTGAGTGTGTGCAGTCAGCGCTGAGAGAACATGGTGTTACTCAAACACCACAAAACCATTATGACTAGTAACTGCCACACGTCCCTAGATGGTGTCCCTGCATGTGAGGTGTCGTCTGGGAGGGTTAATGAGATGTTGTGCTATACGTTAAGAACTCTATGATTCTTTTGATGTGTTGATGCAAGCAATAAGACCAAATGATGTAGTGAACACCTAGTTTTTCCCCAGTATGTCAAAGCTATAATTTTTCTGTGTGTCCTTTTATTGTTGTTAATACCTGTTTTATGAGGTTTGATAAGGGTCCTGATTTTGTGTTTTGTGTGCTGATAGGTTGCCATGCCTTATGATAATCATGCTTTTTATGACATGCTAGATTAGATGAAGTGTTGTTGCTGTGTGCATTCTCGGTCATACTGACACCTTTTTAGAGATGTTTGAATTTTAAGAATCGTTTTTAGTAGAGTGACACTGTCCTAATAATATATAAATGTATATAGATAATTGAAAAATAAACATAAATGTTGTTCAGTACATTTTTTGTTCTTATTTAACGGTGATGGTGTACATTTCCATTGTAATGTTTTCTATTGATATTCTGTGTCTAGTTGTGTTTGCTGAAGCGACACACTGGGAGCATGAGCAACGTGGCTAAAGTGTACAAAGGAGGCGCTGGTACTCTTTGCTCATATAATAATAATAATAATAATAGCTGGGATTTATTTAGCGCCTTTCTTAAACCCAAGGACACTTTACAGAGGAAACAAACAAACAAACATCATGAACAAGACAGGGTAATAATAATAATAAATAAAGACGGACCAAAAAACAAAAAGGGGTCAGGGGCAGTAGGCCTTGCTGAACAGGTAGGTTTTGAGGAGGTTTTTGAAAGTGGCCATGGATGATGCATTTTGAATGTCACAGGGGAGAGAGTTCCAGAGGATAGGGGCTGCCACACTGAAGGTTTAGTCCTAGGTCTAGTGCGGGGATGGAGAGCAGACCCGTGTCCGATGACCGGAGCTTCTGGGTGGGGGTATAGGGGTGGAGGCAGCCTGAATGTGTATTTATCAAATTTTCACTTTTTGCATGAGGTGGTCCACGTTACCCGGCAATGCCATGATGCCAAAACACTTTTACCATGAAGATTCTGGTAGTGACCAAGCTTTCATAGCCCCCCAACACACACACACACTTGTAAAGCACTTAGGGTGTCTTCAAATTAGCTATATAAATGCAGTTAATTATAAGTATAATTATTATATATTATTAAATATTATTACTAGATTATTATGATTATCATTATTATTATATCTGTACCTGTTAAGGATGCAGGTGAGCAGTATGTGTCCGTACGTGAAGAGGACGGTGAGCATGGAGGTGCCCTGCATCAGCATGGTGATCACCAGTCCGTACACGTTGTTGGCCATCGTGTTCTCGCACACCATTTTCATCAGGGACGGGTTGTTGCAGTAGAGGTCGGCCAGGCGCCAGTTGCACAGCCGGAAGCGGGTGAGCATTAGAAAGAGGCTGCCCACCAGCACCACGTCTATCAGCCACATGCCGGCGATGATCCAGCGCAGGTTGCTGGTGGTCCTAAGGGAGTGGTAGCGCAAAGGCCGGCAGATGGCCAGGTAGCGGTCAAACGCCATGACGGTGAGGATCACTAGGGAGCCTCCACAGTACAGATGGACCTAAAACATGGAACAAAACCAACAGACTCTAATCACACACTATATATACTCTTTAAACACAGGTGTCGCTCATTACACAATTACGACATCATTATGGGTCTACTCTTTTTACTTACACACAGTACCTGTACTTACTTGCACAGGTATTAGACTTATCTTCACTACTTCACTGGTTTACCTACCCGTGCCTTTGTACATTAGAAGAAGCAGACCCATGATTGGTATTATGAACGACCCCTTTGGTAGTCCTACGACGACGCCTCTGTGATAAGGGTCTAGATTTGTTCAGTGCATTTTCAATGAACATACTTTTTATATATCTATGATTACCAAAATGATTGAACAGAGAGAAACTGAAAAGACAAAAACCAAGGAGTAAGAGAGAAAAAGAAAACTCAACAACAAAAATTTATTCATATCTATACTAATGCATTCATTTTATAACAATATAAAATATCAATACTATTCATGATACATTTATTAATTAATTAAAATGTTGCATGTTTCATACATAACTATTTACAATAACAATACAAAAAAAACATGTACTAAAGTGAATTGCTCATAAGCAGCCTACCAGCAGGGCCTGAAGGTAACAGGCCAGGTTGGATATGCTGGTGCTCTGGCTCACGATGCTAGCGATTTAAATAAATGGACAGGAAAAGATGAGATCACTTATGAACACATTGAGTAACATTTAACAAGAAGAGGCTAAAGTAAAGGCAATCAGTTAGCTATTTTTGCAATGTACTTTTTTACATAATTACGATTACTTACTTACATTAACATGTTTTTCAAATATTTCACTTCACCGTCAGTACATTATGGTTTTAATAAAATCTCTACAACTGCTCTTCTTTTTATTTTGTGTTTTTGGTGTCACACAAATGTCAAGATTAGAAATACTTATAGCAGTACTTTTTTTGGATTGTGTATGGAGCCTAGAATCTTAAAACAGCACACCTTTTAGTACCAACCTATGGCTCTGTATAACAACAAATAAAACCAAAAACAACCCCCCACCTGTGAATGAGGTGTGGGAAAAGGGCAGTAGCCCCGATCATGTCATTGATGGGTAAGTTGATGAGCAACGCGTACATTGGCTTGTGCAGCTGCCTGTCAAGTGCAATAGTCAATAGCACGGTCATGTTGCAGGTGATGATGAGGCAATAGGTTAGGCTGCCGAATAGGGCGGCAATGTGGGAGAGAAATGGAGAGATGTCCAAAGACTCCATCGAAAGAATCTGCGAGTTATTAGACATTTTCTTTGAAATTGTGGCTTCAATTGTAGAGGCAATTGTTTCATTTAACAGCAGTTATTGTGCCTTCCCATTATGCAGCACAGAATAGATAGTTATCCATCTATAGAGAAAAACAAAAATGGTGAACATCAACACTTCGAAAGTTTTTGAGATACAACCTTAAAAAAAACATCAAACCTTTTGACATCTTACTAAGCCATCACATTGAAAAATGACCTTTGCCTTTCATCAATGCAGAGCTGGGCCGTCTTAATTATAAGCTCCAATAACTCATCTCATTCCTTGCATCTCTATCCTTGTCCAAGAATGTCAGTGCCCTACCTACCACAGAGCCACTCCCTGACTCTGCCCTGATCAGGCATATATATATATATATATATATATATATATATATATATATATATATATATATATATATATATATATATATATATATATATATATATATATATATATATATATATATATATATATATATATATATATATATATATATATATATATGCCTGTGATGGTATATGGTGGAAAGCTTCCCCTTCCCCCCTCCACCAGCGACAACCCCCCCAAGGACAAACAGAAAAAAACACCCCTCAAACATCCATGCAGTTTCACAACAAGACAACATCAGTACCTTTAGTTATGGCATGGTTACGTTAGATTTGATAACATTCCATTTTCTGTCATTGAACAAGTAACCCATAACGGAATCTAATTTCTGCAGCTCTAGGAGCAGTGGGCAGTCCCAGTGCAGCGCCCAGGGACCAACTCCAGGTCTACTGTCAGCGCAGCGGCAGGAAACTGGAACACCCAGAGGGAGCTCCAGTTCCAATAGAGCCGCTTAAATCATTCCTGTTTTGTTTTCCATAATTCTCACAGCCTGTCATTACACATTGATTAAAACCCATTAGAAAACAGCAAACACACTTTCTTGGAAAGGATGGTGTGATCCGTCAAGGTTTGGGTGACCTTGACTTCTGGATTTAAATCACCTGAAACAAGGGCCGACAAAGCTCACAAAATGATGCTTGGACTAATGTTGGGTAGAGACTGTTGCCATACATTACCTTTTTACACCTGGTTACTCTTAACCAAGTTGTAACAACTTATGGTTATATTCATTTTTGACAAACCCACTCCACGAATGAGACTCATCTGTATCTCAAGAAGGAATGTTTCTGAATTATTAACATGTCACCAATTTCTCAAAACTCAACAAAGATATAAGCTACAAAATATTATGTATTTCTTGTTTTGTGTTTTCTCTTCTTCCGTGGCTTGCTTTCAGCATTTTTCATCGGCACAATGGCCAAAAGGTGAATGGCACTCAACCAACATACCAATTAAGATAGGATACAAATCCAAAGTACCCATTTTTTGGGGTATTGTTAATGGAAAGCATAATGGAGAAATGCACTCTGGCGCTAAAGGCTGATGCTGGTGTATGCAAAGTTATTAAGGAACAAATGCTAAAACATTTATTTTATGTGAAAAAAAACCAAAACTGTAATTATCTCAAATGAATGACATGAAAAAACTGACAATCTGATATATCCTATATGGGAAAGAGAGGTAAGAGACAATGGTGGACACTTTAAACTGTTCCATTATTAAGACATTTAGGGTTAGGGTTAGGTTCGGGTTGGGTCAAGGGACCCAAAGTGCACGGGCACAACATTCCTCGTCCCCCTCAATGGTTCTAAAAACATTTTATGATTGTTTGCACCACCAGCCGGACCCGCGGAGCTGAACTAAGTAAGTAATATTCCTTTTATCATTTTTTGATGAATATATAATATATGTTTCTATATTTCAACAGGTGGAGAAGGGCGTACTCGTCCCGGACAACAAACACAGGGTAGGGGTGGACGGGTTGGGGAAAGAAAAAATAAAAACAGCTAATGCTAAAAACAAGCAAAAACAAGCTAATGCTAAAATAAAATAAAAATAATGCTAAAAACAAGCTAAAATTAGCTAATGCTAAAAACAGCCAATACTAAAAACAACCATAGGGTGGGAGTGGGCAGGGTAGGGAAGGTAAGGGTTCTGGCCAGGGTCAATGAGGGGCATCAACCCTGGCCCCCAACTCAACTGGAGCGGGTTAGCATTAAAAGTTGAGGAGTGGGAGCCGAGGGAGATGGGGAGGAAATAAGGTGGGGAGGGCAAGTTAAGGGGAGGAAAGGAGGACCCATAATCATCCCTCTCCCCAACCGAAGCTGATTAGCGTAAAGGCTGAGGAGGGGTGGGGGGAGGTTAAGGTTAGGCATGGGGAGGGATGGTTAGGGTTAGGGTAAGGGAAGTAGGGGAAGTCAACCCTGGACACCCAAGACCTGTGTAAAGGCCTGGGGACCAGGAGGAGACAGGGAAGGTGCCACAGGAGAGGTGCCACAGGGAAGGGGCCCTTGTCCTGCCCTCGGCCAGGTCTGGGGCGGGTTAGCCGTTTACAGCCTGGCAGAGAAACCAGGACAAGGTACATGGAGGGGTAGAGGTTAGGTGGGGTAAGGGATGGTGGGTAAGGATAACTGGAAAAGGTTTAGGGTAGGGGAAGTAGGGGAAGTAGGGGAAGTAAACCCTGGACTCCCAAGGCCTAGGTAGAGACCCGGGGTCCAGGAGAAGACTGGGAAGATGCCACTAGGAGGGGGGCCTTTTCCTGACCTCTGCCGGTCTGGGGCGGATTAGCCTTTTACAGCCAGCAGAGGACCAGGACGAGGTAGAGGAAGGGGTAAAGGTTAGGTGGGGTAAGGGATGATTGGGGAAGGAAAAATGGGGACAGTGCAAAAAGGGGTCAAGACCCTGGCCTTTATGGGAAGATTCAAGGGGTCCCATAAACTAAAATGGAGGGGGAGAGAGGTTGTAGCTAAAAAGCTAAAAGAGCTAAGAAGCTAAAACAACATGCTAAAAGGGGCTATGCTAAAAACAACAAAGCTAAAAGGCCAAAAGGAGCTATGCTAAAACCAACAACTAAAGGAATCTATGCTAAAAAGCCCTGTGTCGCGACAGTTTCTGATGGTTATCCTTCTTCAGGCTAGGGCTTGGGGAAGGGGAAAGGGGTAGCTAAAAAGGCTAAAAGAATAAAACAATCCCCATAAAAAATAAACTCACCCAATAAAACAACTCCCCAACAGAAACACAGGCTGTCTGGATCCAGAACGAGGTAGAATTGCCTCCACCACTCTTAAGGTGAGTTAATTAGTAATTGGTAGCAGGTGGTTCCTGTCGGTTTTTATCCACCTGCTACCTAAACACGTAATAATTAAGAGGGTTAAAGGAACCTAAAAATAACATAAAAAGAGAGAACTGTTAAAAACATGTCCATACATAAAATATATAAAAACAGTTTTTCCAAGATTCGGTTTGAAATTCTCTCTTTTTTTAAAACAGATATGACGAGGGGGACTAAGGTGAGGAATGGAGGCGCTGGCGAGGTTAGGTTTGGGTTTGGGTTGGGTCAAGGGACCCAAAGTGCACGGGCACAACATTCCTCGTCCCCCTCAATGGTTCTAATTTTGTTTTATGATTGTTTGCACCACCAGCCGGACCCGCGGAGCTGAACCAGGTAAGTACTATTCCTTTTATCCTTTTTTGATGAATATATGATATATGTTTTCTATATTTCAACAGGTGGAGAGGGGCGTACTCGTCCTGGACGACAACCATAGGGTAGGGGTGGGCGGGTTGGGGAGGTACAGAATGCACCACCAGCCGGGCCCGAGGAGCTGAAACAGGTAAGTACTATTCTTTTTATCCTTTTTGATGAATATATAATATATGTTTTCTATATTTCAACAGGTGGAGAAGGGCGTACTCGTCCCGGACAAGAACCATAGGGTAGGGGTGGGCGGGTTGGGGAAAGAAAAAATAAAAACAGCTAATGCTAAAAACAAGCTAAAACCAGCTAATGCTAAAAACAAGCTAAAACCAGCTAATGCTAACAACAGCTAATACTAAAAACAACCATAGGGTGGGAGTGGGCAGGGTAGGGAAGGTAAGGGTTCTGGCCAGGGTAGTAGTATATAAGAGACCCCATTTAGACCCAAATAAAAAATATTCACTTCCTGTCAGATAAAGCGGAACTAACACTTAGACTCAACCGGAAGTGGATCCACATCCTGTCTGACCAGGCTGACCAAACGGAAGTGTATTCCTGCTCAATAAAGTAAACATCCGCTTTGTTAAAAAAAGCAGGAGGCCTGGAAGTGCCTGTGGTGCCGGAAGTGGGTCTGAGGCGCCATGGGTGGTGGGTGTTAGGTGTGAAACATTTGCTTTCTTCAAAGGGACACGAGGCGAGGAAGGCCTGAGGGGAAAGGGTGGGGGTCAAGGGCTAGGGTGGCGGGGGTTAGGGTCAGGGTGAACTGTGTGTGTGTGTGTGTGTGTGTGTGTGTGTGTGTGTGTGTGTGTGTGTGTGTGTGTGTGTGTGTGTGTGTGTGTGTGTGTGTGTGTGTGTGTGTGTGTGTGTGTGTGAGAGATTGTTTGTGATCTAGTTTTTACAGCATGCTATTGAAGCTACACGGGGGGTTAAAAAGGTGGGATGGGGTGTCTCTCATCCTCACCCCCTGGATGGTATATGACGCGTAAAAAAAACAAAGAAAATATGACTAAAAAAGCGGGACTTTCAAGTCTTGTTATCTACATACATTGAAATCAAACGACTGTTTTAGAACCAATGAACAAGGGTTATAGATAGGGAGGCGTTACGCAAGGACATGCCGTGTAGACGAGAGCAGGCCGACAGCTCTTTATAAGACTCTTGGTTTTTGAACGGAACAGAGATCCAAACTGCCAACATGTCGCTGATCTACTGTGAGTATATGCTAAAAACATAGTCATATCATTATACATATCAGGTCAATGACTTTGTGTAAGTGTCTTATATTTGTTTGATAAAGTTGGTCATTGTTAGGTGACGAAGAGGCTACGGGTGTTGCTAAGAAGTATCAGGAGGAGCACAGCGCAAGTATGTAGTAATCATCTCTGAATATTCTGCTATTCATTAGTTTTTATACATGCATATACAATGTGACTAATCTGATCCCTGTTATGTGGTAGGTTTGTTTGATACGCCATATGTGAGGAAGAATCAACGAGCTGATGCCGAGTTGGCTAACTTTCACGTCAATGAGGGGGCGTCTACTAGCCGTGGTAAGCTAACAAACATGTTTTGTGTTTAATAAAACTGATAATTGATGTTATACGCTGATATAACTATATGTGTTGTTCTAATGTTTTTTCTTTTTGTCTTATACTCTTTTTCATGTAGCTAAACAGTCCAGACTGTTTTACCAGATACAGCACCTCCACCGATAGCCATCAGAAGCCGGGGATACGGTCAGCTAACAGATGAAACGATCCGACAGATCCTAACATTAGTTGCCAGCAAACCCATTGGAGCATGCGAACCCTCGGTTCATGAAGTGGTACATGAGAAGCCGGTAGACCATCAAGATGTGTCTCATTGTCTGACTGCAACGCATGGTAAGCCTTTTTACTGTAAAACTATTCGCTATTCCGCTAGATAACACACTAATATATATATATATTCATCCCTTGTTTCAATCAGATAACGATCACACAGGCCTTGGAGGAACTCTTCTGAACTCAAATTCTGGGATGCCTACGAGTTTGGAGCGGACCAGCCCCCGTGGACGGACGAAGAAAGCAGATTCTGGGATGACGAATTTGGAGCAGGCCAGACATCTGCACCTACAGCGCCCCCTAGCGTCATAAATGCAGTTACCCCGGATGGACAGGCTGACCAGGGACCATCGATAACCCGCAACGACACCTCTGCTGTACATTCTGTCCAAGAAGCTACACGGCCTCAAGAAAACAGGTCAGAGCAACGTGACTCGGTCCATGCTATGCTGAAGTCTTTATGTGCTACTGTTGACATACAGGGAAAGACTCTGAATGATTTATGTGCTACTGTTGACACACAGGGAAAGATGATGCACCATCGTTATAGCAAGGGAGTGTATGTGGCTAAAACTGTGCGTGAATATATCGCCACTATTAAGGATATGATGGTAATCATCCAAGGCATGCAAAAAACACATAGCAAAAAACAAAATGCTTAAGTGTTGCTTAAATGCTCATGTGAATATGCATCAGGTTTGCTACAGATTCATTTTGAAATACGTTGCTGTGGTGAATGGCTCAAGTGGCTTAAAAATATCTGTTGATCTGTTTTTAATTTTGGTACAGCGCTTTTCTTTTTGTATGGCGTTTCTTTTTATTAAATAGTTTTTAAATATTATTATTGGTGTTGTTTACTTTTTTTGGGGGGTGGATTGTGTCGGTATGCGTTACATATAGACGGTTTATTATATATATAAATAAATAAATAAATAACTATAAATACACAATGAGCCCCAGAAAAAGAAAATTCAAGTCTGTAGACGGCAACCCAGAGAGGAGATGTAAACGCAGTGTACCTGAGTCTAGTGATGTTTTTGAGAATGGAAACATTATGGATGCGTGTCTTGAGGAGATGCTGAATAGTTTTGATTGTGATACCCAACAGGATCATAGGCTTTGTGGACATGATTCGGCAGTCACAGCCGAACAGCTATATGAATTGTGTGATGAGGATTCAGATCTCAGCTACGTATGTGTTGAGGAGTTGTTAAATGAGTCTGTTTTTAAAAGGATAGAGGGGTATATGCGTGGGGCGCAAGAGGCTATAGACAAAGCTGCTCAGATAGAGCGTCTGGCTGGCTGACCCTGGCCTTTATGGGAAGATTCAAGGGGTCCCTTAAACTAAAATGGAGGGGGAGAGAGGTTGTAGCTAAAAAGCTAAATGAGCTAAGAAGATAAAATAACATGCTAAAAGGCCAAAAGGAGCTATGCTAAAACCAACAACTAAAGGAATCTATGCTAAAAAGCCCTGTGTCGCGACAGTTTCGGATGGTTATCCTTCTTCAGGCTAGGGCTTGGGGAAGGGGAAAGGGGTAGCTAAAAAGGCTAAAAGAATAAAACAACCCCATAAAAAATAAACAATAAAATAAAACAATCCCCAAATATAAACAACTCACCCAATAAAACAACTCCCCAACAGAAACACAGGACAGCAGGGAGATGTTCTCTCCCTGCTGTCTGAATCCAGAACGAGGTAGAATTGCCTCCACCACTCTTAAGGTGAGTTAATTAGTAATTGGTAGCAGGTGGTTCCTGTCGGTTTTTATCCACCTGCTACCTAAACACGTAATAATTAAGAGGGTTAAAGGAACCTAAAAAGAACCTAAAAAGAGAGAACTGTTAAAAACATGTCCATACATAAAATATATAAAAACAGTTTTTCCAAGATTCGGTTTGAAATTCTCTCTTTTTTTTAAAACAGATATGACGAGGGGGACTAAGGTGAGGAATGGAGGCGCTGGCGAGGTTAGGTTTGGGTTTGGGTTGGGTCAAGGGACCCAAAGTGCACGGGCACAACATTCCTCGTCCCCCTCAATGGTTCTAATTTTGTTTTATGATTGTTTGCACCACCAGCCGGACCCGCGGAGCTGAACCAGGTAAGTACTATTCCTTTTATCCTTTTTTGATGAATATATGATATATGTTTTCTATATTTCAACAGGTGGAGAGGGGCGCACTCGTTAGGGTTAAGGTTAGGTTAGGGGTAGGTGTCTCCGCTTAACGCCAGCTAGTGGTGTAAGAGGAGAAGGGCACGGGCGCAAGCAAACTAAAATAGTCATGTAGACAAGTCTTGCATTAAAATAAGTGAAATGCAATAAAAGAAATTGCTAGTGGACAAATCTAAAAATAAGCTAAAAAGTAACATAACCCTGAAGTTTGCTAAACAGGGAGGGTTATGGTTAGGAGAGGGGGAGGGAGAGGTTATGGTTAGGCAGAGGGGGGAGAGAGTGGTTATGGTTAGAAAAAGAGGAGGGAGTGGCTATGGTTAGGGTGTGGGAGAGGGAGAGATTCGTCTGGGGCTGAGGGGTACCTGCAAGTAGGGGGTGAGGGTTAGTAGGTGTGAAGGGTCGAGGTGTGATATCGTTTAGGCCCAAGGGTGCTGCAGAGGAGAGCTTAGCAATCCACCTTCTCTCTGCTGCTCTCCTCTGACCCAGAGACCAATTGGTGTTTGTCTCGAGGCCGAAGAGAGACAGGTTTGAGATCTGATGTTGGATCAAATGGACGTATAAAAGCTTCCTATTGGTTCCCTTCTTGATATGATAAACGTGTTGGTATAACCTCTGTTTAATTGTGGCCCCTGTTTCCCCCACATAGATGGCACTGCATAGCTGGCAGCGGATGGCATAAACTACATTGGAGGAGAGGAGTGAGAAGGTCTGCAGGATGGGGGCGCCAGTCCCACCTCTGCAACCGGATACATACTTTACATTGGTAAAGTATGGGTCATGGGCCGTGCGTACTGCTTTGTTAAGTGCCGTGTGTACCAATATATCTTTAAGATTTTTGTTGCGGCGGTAGGCCATAATGACCTTGAATGGTGCGAGTGAAGGGATCTGCAGTTGGGTGGAGTTAAAGCTCTGCTTGATCGCCTTGTTAAAGGGGCCTAATTGACGTGAAAACAGTGATGAATGGGATTAATTTGTGCTCTGTGATGTTCCTGTTTAGGGGTGGCTGGCCTGAGGTGAAGAAAGTGGCGACCTCACTTTTAATAGTGAGGAGGAAGCGTCTGGAGTATCCTCGTGGTCTAAGGGCTCTAAATAGAATCTTGGTGGCCTCCTCCACATGGCGGGGGAGGGAACAGATTCGGTGAAAGCGGATAAGCTGTGACTTGATTGAACTGAAGGTGTGTTTAGGATGATAGCTGCTATTAAACAATAAAGAATGCCTGTCGGTGTCCTTGAAGTAGACTTTGGTCGCCAAGGTCTTCTGCCCCAACACCGCACCCGTGAAGAACACCACCGTGTCCAGGAAAGGAACCTGCTGGAGATGGAGGGTGTGGGACAGTTTAATGCGCGGATGGTGTGAGTTAAGGGTGTTGAAAAACTCATTAAACGACGCTTCCGATTGGTCCCAAAGACCAAATATGTCATCCAGATAGCGGTAATACAATAGGGGACGCGTAGAACACTTAAGGAGAGCCGACTGCTCCCAGTCCGCCAGATAAAATGTCTGCATACGCTGGAGAGTATTTCCTCCCCATTGTACAGCCGCATGTCTGTAGGAAGAAAGCGTCATCAAATGAGAAATCATTACGTGTGAGGGTTATTTCCAGAAATTTTTAAATGAAATCATCCGGTCGTGAGAGATCCGGTGATGCACAAAGGGCTTTCCTACTAGCCTCTAGGCCGAGGGGGGTTTGCTATGTTTGTGTACAATGAGTTCACGTCAATGGAGAAGATAAAGGTATTCTCAGGGACCGTCAAATCTTTAAATTTTTTGACGAAGGTGTACGTGTCCTTAATGTAGCTGGGGTGGAGATGAGACAAGGGATTAATATAATGATCAATAAACTCCGTTAAGCGGTAGGTTTCTGATCCGCAGTCGCTCACAATGGGGCGACCCGGAGGGACAACCAGTGGGACAGTCCAACTCTCTGGTGGTTTATGTATTTTGGGGAGTAAATAAAAGAGTCTAGCTCTAGGGAGATCGGGCCCATACAGATAGTGTGCCTGTTTCGCATTTATCAGGTGTTTTGCCTTCATCTGGTCAATTAAACCCCTGGCAATCGCCTGCGTTTCTGGATAAATAGGCTGCGTGAGCAGGCGGTAATACGGCGTGTCATGGAGTTGGCGAGTGGCTTCCAATATATAGTTGGTGCGGTCCTGAATAACAATTTGACCGCCTTTGTCAGCCAGTTTGATAATGACCTCATAGCGGGCTTTTAATGTTTTAAGGGCCTATTGTTGTTCTAATGTGATGTTCCCTCCTGACACTGGTCGAGGTCGGAGGTCACGGAAGGACCGGATGTCGTGCTCTATAAGCTCCCGTATGGGTGCCGAGATAGACTCTACTGCCGGTTCCCAAGTGTACGGCGTGGTGAAGGGAAAGTAGGTGAAGTTGGTGTTGTATTTAAAATAATCGAGGAGCTTAAGGCGGCGGTGATAAATGTGTAGATCTTTCCTCAACAAAACGCGATCTAAGAGTGATGGTGTAGGGATAAAGGTGAGGCCCCTTTCAAGGACCTCCCGTTCCTGTGGGGATAAACAGAGGGATGAAAGGTTAGTGACGTTGGATCCGACGGACTGCGTTGCGCCTGGTGAGCCACTCATAAACCCGGCTGCGTCAGCCAGTCCTGCAGCATCGCCCTCGCCGTCTCCGGAGTCCAGTGGATGTTGTCACGACTCGTCGGATAAAGATAATTGTCTTAAGAAGGTACAGCGGGGATCAACATCCTCAATGCTATCCCTGACAAAGGTGTTGAACATTTTAACGCAGAGGAGTTGGCCGATGGACAGTTTACCGGATACCGTAAGGAGTGGGATGGCAAATCGGGCCTGTGGGAATTTACCTCTGGCTATTCTAATTAGCCGGCGGGTGTCCTTAGTGATGGTGATAGTTGTTTGTACCCTGAGGCAGTTGTTTATGCCAACAGAGAAGACCACCAGTTTAATGTCTGGTCTGGGGGATGTACATTTCAACAGGATTGCAGCCAAGTGTCTAAGTGTGGCTCCGGGGAAGTTGTCTGCCTGTATGTCCCCTCGTTGGAACTTGGGGATGAGCGCTATGTTGCTGTCACCAATGATAATCATCGGTTTCCTAATAGAAAGGGTCCACATGGTGGCTTTGCGGTTAGTATGGGGATGTAGGGTGGGTTCAAGGTGTGTCGGGGTCCTCAACTGGCTGTCCTCAGACGAGTTAGTGGGAGAGGATGGAAGGGGAGGGAGAGAGAGGGGAAGAGGAGAGTTTAGAGTCTGCTCCGCTGCTTCCTCGATCTGTGGGGGAGAAGATGGAAGGGGAGGGGGAGGAAGGGGAAGAGGAGAGTCTGGAGTCTGCTCCGGTGGTTCCTCCATCTGTGGGGAAGAGTGTGGGAGGGGAGGAAAGCAAAGAGGAGAGTCTGGTGTCTGCTCCAGTGGTTCCTCCATCTGTGAGGGAGAGGCCGGAAGGAGAGGGGGAGAAAGGGGAACAGGAGAGTCTGGAGTCTGCTCCGGTGGTTCCTCCATCTGTGAGGGAGAGGCTGGAAGGAGAGGGGGAGAAAGGGGAACAGGAGAGTCTGGAGTCAGCTCCGGTGGTTCCTTCGGCTGTGAGGGAGAGTCAGGTGTTAGTGTGGTAATCTCCGGCGAGGAGATTACTGCCTGTGGTCTGGTGACCCTCTTGGGGATCTCAAAAGGGAAGGGGAAGGGGGGTGAGAGAGTGAGAATGAATTTGGGCCTCCACCAGGATGGAACGTGGTTGAGGGGTCGCAACCGCTAACACCGTCGATGGACGGCGTGGTGCTTGGGGTTGACGCAGGCCCAGTGGGAGGTGGTTAGGTCTGGTAACCAAAAGGGTGGATGACGTGGTCGGGGGTGGAACAACTGATAGAGGTGCATGTCCCTCTCTTACCGCTGCCGCATAGGTGGGACAGGGTTTGGGTCCTAAGTGGCGTTGTGGTAGGGGAGGGAGGTACGGTCGTGCCCGTGCCAGGGGGAACGGTGGGACCGTAGCTGGGGGAGGAGGAAAGTGCCTAAGTAGGCTGGGGAACATTGGTGGGAGGGAAAAAAGGGAGGGGATGAGGGGTGGTCTACCCGGTAGGGCAAGCATGTTGCGGTGCCTGAAAGGAGGTAAGGTCGCAGGTGGTCATGTGAGGAGTGGTGGACCCCTCCAACCATCCCCGATAGTTAATGGGGTGGTGGGTGGTGGAGGCCGAGTGGCGAGTGATGGGAAACTTAACCCATCCCCAATGGTTAATGGGGTGGTGGGTAGTGGAGGTGCCGGGTGGCTCAATAGTGAGCGCAGTGTGGTGATGGAGGAGGGGGTGAGGCGCCCGCCATATCTCTGATGGGCCCATCTAAGGGCCCTGTCGTAGGCGTCCTTGTTAAAGGAGCCCATTTCACCTATGAGTTCCCCCTGGCTAACAACATAGTGCTCCTTTAAAATGAGAAGATTATTCATCATCCACCGTGTTGTGTTATTTTTAACTTTGTTCAACACTATGTTGTTAGGGGCAACCGGTTTAATAAAGGAGGTGAGGTGAGAAACTTTTTTAGCCATCCCTAGTGGTGGAGAGCCTCTTACAATGGCCTCTTCCAAAATGTCTATGTGGTGTATGGTTTGGAATAGTTTGAAGTAAGTTTTAATTTTAATAAGATCTGGGTCAACTGTTGTGTGTGTTGCTAAAGCGTTCCTGCTTGGGAAAGGGGGGCCGTGTCCGTTATTGCAACGTAACAGCACCATCGTTTTTAACACAAGACACCACGTTTATGCTCATAAAACACATTGTGGTCAAAAAGTGATTCTCTCACTCTGAAAACTTTTTCCGCACATAAAAAAGTTGGCCACATAGCACTGATAAAAATGATTTATTGGCCTTGTAAATATTACTTAGATTATATTATATTACAATAAACAATAACTCTACAATAAACTACTATTCCGATGCTTTTACTCAAAATACCACATTTTAGATAACATGTTGCTTGGTGTCAGGAAGTGAAGCACATTGTGGTCAAAAAGTGATTCACTCGATCTGTGATCTTAGCACCTGTCTCATAGGATGCCTTAAGTTATGGGCAATGAGGAATGTTACATTCAAAAGTCATAAGCACTTTGCACACAAAGTCGCATCCTAGGCAGCTGGAAGACACCACGTTTAAGCTCAGAAACATAGTGTGATCAAAAAGTGATTCTTTCTGAAAAGCATTTTCCGCACACAAAGAAGTTGGCCTCATTGCACTGATCCAAAAAATTTTTTGGCACTGTATACAGTATATTACTTTGATTATATTGTAGTGCTCGCGGCTCTGCCACACGGCTTGCTAGCTAGCTGAATGATGAGGAAACGGTGGCTGAAGTTTAACCAGAGAACTGGGTTTTATTACCGTAAAATACAGGCTAATAATGGGGTTGGAAGAGTGCCCAAAACAACAAAAAGGCTGGTAGCCAAAACTAGCTAGTTAGGTAATAACTGGGAGTAACATTCGAGGTGTCTCTCTTTAGGCTTTCCTTTTTGTCCCCTGTTCTTTTCCCTCCAACTCTCTATCCCTTTAACAGCCCCCTCCCCTTTTCTGAACCTGACATATCAGCTGAACTAGGGGCAACATCTGCCCCCCCATGAGCCCCCCAAGAGTCTCTCCCATGTTAGTCCTGCAGGGTCGCTACAATATGTTTAAATTCTACAAGAAATTACTATTTTGGTGCTTTTACTCAAAATACCACCTTTTATTTAACGTGTTACTTGGTGTTTGTAACTTTGTAACTTTGAATCATCATTTTGATATGTACATTTTAACCATAGCACCAAGTAAATTTGACTAAGATACGTATTGTCTGTACAACCTATTAAAACTGAAACTGAATTAAATGGCCACTTTAACCCCTTGAATTGCCTCTTTCATATTCAGTAACTTTAAAGAAAACATGTACAGTATATTGCATCTGAACACCAATTCATATGTTTTGACAGGATGTCAGCAAAAAAAACCATCCAAGAGGACTGGAGGACTGCTGAGCATTTACTGAAGATCGTCGGCCGTGGAAGTGAAGCATACGAAGGCCCGACCCTTGCCGATGTGTCCATCATCATTGATGGAACTGAGGTTCTTGATTGTAGATGTGTGTCAAAGGCTTGCCTTCTGCTCATGGGGTTTATCTATGCTATGAATTTAAAGAGCCAGTGCACCCGCTGTTTCAACTGGAATTCGAACACAATGAGATTTAAAAAAAATAAGTGTTTTGGGCTGAGAGTTCTCTGAAAGAAGGGGGCCATGTTAATCCCAATGGTTACGACATCTGCCATCTTTATAATACTTGTTTAGAACCGTCGTTGTGTATGAGCGTTATAATGAGCGATGTTGTATATGAAATGCGCTGCACACCATAGCGATGTATTATAGTTGTCCGGGAAGCCTAACGCCTCCTTGGACACAGATATAAATCGCTGCTCAGATGTAGCTTCACCTTCCACACACACAGTGGCATTATACTATAATTGTCAGAAAAGCTCAACTTTCTCTCGCACGCCGCAGTCAACTGCTGCACAGACAGCTCCAACATGTCCACACAAACCACGCCGCCGGTGCCCCTCGATGGTGACTTCCGGGTGCCTCGGAAAATAACCTCGGACATCACGAAAAGAACGCCACCTGCGTTCGCAGCAGAGTGGAACGTTTACATTGTGTTTTCGGGAGAATGGCAAAAAACATAGGATTTTACCCCCCTTTTCTCTACATTGGGGACTTATTTCAGTAACAGTGATAAAAGGGTATAGATTACCAGGTTGACGATCATAGAATGCAAATTACCATGTTTAAAACAAAAGAAAAACGGTTTTGGGTTAACTGGCTCTTTATGTTACCCACCAACGATGAAATACACATTTGAAGTGTTAAAAACAACAACAATTGAGATAGGGTTTGTGTGTGTCTGAAATGTTGTTATTTTGTAATGCATTCGTCTCATTCAGTAATGTTTAACAAGGTTAGCTAGATGCTCACAGTAGCAGTTATTCACAAGGGCCACTGGATTCCTGATTCTGGACCTCTCTCTCTATCTGGCTCGCTCTCTCAGTTTACATTTTATCTAAGATGTACGATGTACATGTACGATGTTGATCAGTGTTTTCTTCGTGTTAGAGCAGTTAAAAAAACATTTGAGATAAAAAGAATCAGCAAGGTCAGCATTTTTTAAAAAGTGTTTGTGACTGAGACTGTATATGTTGCACCAGTGTTTCAAAACAATAAAAGTGTCTATTGCTTCACGCTGTTTGATTGAATAAAAAGAAGTCCATAATAAAACTGCATACTAGAACAGTGATGTAAACGGTTGATAAAATATTATGTCAATATTACTTAAATATTTCTCAAATTAAAGTTAAGGAAAGCAAGTAAAAAAATCTTGAGTTTTGGAATTGGGTGAAAAGCCAGTCTAATTTAGTAATAAAGACAGAAAATTGCAAGTAAAGGTGATACCTTTTGATAGAAACACTTCTTAACTGTAAGTACATTTTACTTGAAATATTCTCTGAAAATCTACTAAGGTGTGTGGAACTGTGTGAAAATTGTTACCATGCTTTTTCTAAGTAGATTTCACTATATAAACTATATACACTGCTCAAAAAAATAAAGGGAACACTTAAACAACACAATGTAACTCCAAGTCAATCACACTTCTGTGAAATCAAACTGTCCACTTAGGAAGCAACACTGATTGACAATAAATTTCACATGCTGTTGTGCAAATGGAATAGACAACAGGTGGAAATTATAGGCAATTAGCAAGACACCCCCAATAAAGGAGTGGTTCTGCAGGTGGTGACCACAGACCACTTCTCAGTTCCTATGCTTCCTGGCTGATGTTTTGGTCACTTTTGAATGCTGGCGGTGCTTTCACTCTAGTGGTAGCATGAGATGGAGTCTACAACCCACACAAGTGACGCAGGTAGTGCAGCTCATCCAGGATGGCACATCAATGCGAGCTGTGGCAAGAAGGTTTGCTGTGTCTGTCAGCGTAGTGTCCAGAGCATGGAGGCGCTACCAGGAGACAGGCCAGTACATCAGGAGACGTGGAGGAGGCCGTAGGAGGGCAACAACCCAGCAGCAGGACCGCTACCTCCGCCTTTGTGCAAGGAGGAGCAGGAGGAGCACTGCCAGAGCCCTGCAAAATGAACTCCAGCAGGCCACAAATGTGCATGTGTCTGCTCAAACGGTCAGAAACAGACTCCATGAGGGTGGTATGAGGGCCCGACGTCCACAGGTGGGGGTTGTGATTACAGCCCAACACCGTGCAGGACGTTTGGCATTTGCCAGAGAACACCAAGATTGGCAAATTCGCCACTGGCACCCTGTGCTCTTCACAGATGAAAGCAGGTTCACACTGAGCACATGTGACAGACGTGACAGAGTCTGGAGACGCCGTGGCGAACGTTCTGCTGCCTGCAACATCCTCCAGCATGACCGGTTTGGCGGTGGGTCAGTCATGGTGTGGGGTGGCATTTCTTTGGGGGGTCGCACAGCCCTCCATGTGCTCGCCAGAGGTAGCTTAACTGCCATTAGGTACCGAGATGAGATCCTCAGACCCCTTGTAAGACCGTATGCTGGTGCGGTTGGCCCTGGGTTCCTCCTAATGCAAGACAATGCTAGACCTCATGTGGCTGGAGTGTGTCAGCAGTTCCTGCAAGAGGAAGGCATTGATGCTATGGACTGGCCCGCCCGTTCCCCAGACCTGAATCCAATTGAGCACATCTGGGACATCATGTCTCGCTCCATCCACCAACGCCACGTTGCACCACAGACTGTCCAGGAGTTGGCGGATGCTTTAGTCCAGGTCTGGGAGGAGATCCCTCAGGAGACCATCCGCCACCTCATCAGGAGCATGCCCAGGCGTTGTAGGGAGGTCATACATGCACGTGGAGGCCACACACACTACTGAGCCTCATTTTGACTTGTTTTAAGGACATTACATCAAAGTTGGATCAGCCTGTAGTGTGGTTTTCCACTTTAATTTGGAGTGTGACTCCAAATCCAGACCTCCATGGGTTGATAAATTTGATTTCCATTGATAATTTTTGTGTGATTTTGTTGTCAGCACATTCCACTATTTAAAGAAAAAAGTTTTTAAGAAGATTATTTCATTCATTCAGATCTAGGATGTGTTATTTTAGTGTTCCCTTTATTTTTTTGAGCAGTTTATATATGTCCCCTAGCTTGCCTACAATGTTGGGCAAAGGGGAATGTTACATTCAAAAGTTATAATCCTTCTCCGCACATGGTCGCATAATAGTTTCCCAGCTGTTTACACCAAAAAGGTGATTTTTCAGTTCTGATGGAAAACGTGTTACTAAGCTTGTGAATGGTTGTTGTTTGAGTACTTGATAGACATTATCAAAAAGAGCATAGTTCAAAGGAAATAGGTTTGAGACTTAATGCGGCTCATGTGCACTTGTGGCAATCACGGCCGTGGTCGCCGTGTTCCGGGTGCCGCGAAGGACCATGGGAGGGTCGGTGGAAGCGACAACGCCACCGAGGAAGTCGTGTGTGTGTGTGTGTGTGTGTGTGTGTGTGTGTGTGTGTGTGTGTGTGTGTGTGTGTGTGTGTGTGTGTGTGTGTGTGTGTGTGTGTGTGTGTGTGTGTGTGTGTGTGTGTGTGTGTGTGTGTGTGTGTGTGTGTGTGTGTGTGATAAAGGCAACCCTCGGAGTCGTGCGGTGTTTGGGGCACGAGGGTTATAACAAAACCAATACCCTGGGCTCTCATCAGGTCATTCCCTTGCCGCTGCCACAGTATTTTCAAGTCTTTGTACAATGTAATTAATAGAGTTTGAACAGACCAGTGCACTTTTCAGATTTAGGTTTGGTTACACATAATATAATTTGATTATAATTTACAGTGTATATATTTTCAAATCTTTATAATGTATAATGTTATTATTCTTATGTTATATTTGATATATTATTCTATTCAAAACTGTATTTGTGTTAATTCTATTTTTCCATGTGTCTTCATGAAATAGGAGCAAAACAACGTATATTTTTCGCCCCCTCCCCCTAAATTGGCTGAACCGTGAATCTCCCAGGCTGAAAATGAGTCCCACCCGGGCTCTACTATGTGACACTCCTATTGAGCGGATAATGCTATTTATCAGAAGATACCAGCAGATGGAGTCAAAGTACTGTTAGTTTAGAGTATTTGATAGGTATTTCAGCATTTGGGAAGCACTTACACAAATGTGTGAAAGACGCAAACCCAAAGGTAGAGAACACTTAATATAAAAAATAAAGGCCTATATATTATGTATAATAAGCAGCAATATCCAAATAATTACTTTAGGGGATAACCAAATAATAAATAAAGAAACCAGCTCTTTGTAAATGTAAATCATTTTGTGAGGCTAAACTGAACAAAATTACGATTTAAAATTCACTATGGAATGCACTTGTCTGCAGATTAATTTAACATTTTCTGAAAATAATGTTTTACATTTATGTAAAACAGAAAAGCACCATGAATCAGGACAAATAATATGCCAAAACGCAAGTTAATATGTGTGTGTTTACTGTATTGCTGTATGACCATGTCCTTTATAATTACTCAGTGCTAAAAACATGTTTTGTTTTTGATTTTCTTAGTCTTTCGACAGAAGGCTTTTATGACTTTACTGCGTATCTCCTTGGTGTTGATTCCGTAGATAAGTGGGTTCAGTATGGGCGGGAACACCAGGATGGACACGCCGACCGACCTAAGGATAAGACAGTCATAAGACAACTAGGGCATTAACACACCACTAGTCGACTCCTGGGTCATTCCTGCACTGTGTATCAGCCCAATGCTACTACAAAGTAAAGATGGGTAACACCCAGAGAAGGAATTTCCCTACAGGGATTGACAAAGTGTATGTGTGAGATTACTTTTCTAAGCAATAGTGCATGTCAATTTTAATACAGTTAAACTCTAAACTTAATTGACACACACAGAGTCACATAGGATTTGCAAATTTAGCAATTGACGTTACCCAGCAATTCCTTCACATGTTTCACTTGAGCTAAGCACTGTGTGAGTGAGGGAAGTGAAAATGGAGGGTGAGGAGGCCCTACGATGACGCTGACCTGCGCAGGAAGGGCGACACACTCAGTCGGTGGGACAGCACAGAGAACAGGGTGGTTAACTCAAACACCACAAACACCACCAGGTGAGTGCCACACGTGCGCAGGGCCTTGCTCCGTGCATCTGCCTGCCTGGGAGGGATAGAAAAAAAGTAGGATGATGACAACCATATAAGATCCAAATTGATTTGGATGACAACCTAGTTTGACTCCCCATAATGCAACCAAAAGTAAAATGTTGTCTTCTGTGGTGCTTTATGTTGTTTACTTCATGTTTTATGGTATGCCTTGGACCAGGTCTTTTGTGTCAAATCGATTTTTCATCCCAATGAGACTAATCTAGTCTTCTGAAAGTTTAGCAAAATAAAGAAATCTGGGTTGGATCCTCATTGTTCATAGACATTCTAGTAAGGTCGGAAGGTGGGATTTTATTATTGTATAGACACATTTACAATAATATATATACATGTATATGTAATGTAATGTAAATGTAAATAAACATAAATATTGTTCAGTACATTTTTTGTTCTTATTTAACGGTGATGGTGTACAATTTCCATTGTTATGTTTTCTATTGATATTCTGTGTCTAGTTGTGTTTGCTGAAGCGACACACTGGGAGCATGAGCAACGTGGCTAAAGTGTACAAAGGAGGCGCTTTGCTCATATAATAATAATAATAATAGCTGGGATTTATTTAGCGCCTTTCTTAAACCCAAGGACACTTTACAGAGGAAACAAACAAACAAACATAACATGAACAAGACAGGGTAATTAGATCATAATAAATAAAGACGGACCAAAAAACTAAAAGGGGTCAGGGGCAGTAGGCCTTGCTGAACAGGTAGGTTTTGAGGAGGTTTTTGAAAGTGGCCATGGATGATGCATTTTGAATGTCACTGGGGAGAGAGTTCCAGAGGATAGGGGCTGCCACACTGAAGTCCTAGGCATAGTGCGGGGGATGGAGAGCAGACCCGTGTCCGAGGACCGGAGCTTCTGGGTGGGGGTATAGGGGTGGAGGCAGCCTGAATGTGTATTTATAAATTTTTCACTTTTTGCATGAGGTGGTCCACGTTACCCGGCAATGCCATGACGCCAAAACACTTTTACCATGAAGATTCTGGTAGTGACCAAGCTTTCATAGCCCCCCCACACACACACTCACTTGTAAAGCACTTAGGGTGTCTTCAAATTAGCTATAAAAATGCAGTTAATTATAAGTATAATTATTATATATTATCAAATATTATTACTATAATGATTATTATGATTATCATTATTATTATATCTGTACCTGTTAAGGATGCAGGTGAGCAGTATGTGTCCGTACGTGAAGAGGACGGTGAGCATGGAGGTGCCCTGCATCAGCATGGTGATCACCAGTCCGTACACATTGTTGGCCGTCGTGTTCTCGCACACCAGCTTCATCAGGGACGGGTTGTTGCAGTAGAGGTCGGCCAGGCGCCAGTTGCACAGCCGGAAGCGGGTGAGCATTAGAAAGAGGCTGCCCACCAGCACCACGTCTATCAGCCACATGCCGGCGATGATCCAGCGCAGGTTGCTGGTGGTCATAAGGGAGTGGTAGCGCAAAGGCCGGCAGATGGCCAGGTAGCGGTCAAACGCCATGACGGTGAGGATCACTAGGGAGCCTCCACAGTACAGATGGACCTAAAACATGGAACCAAACCAACAGACTCTAATCACACACTATATATACTCTTTAAACACAGGTGTCGCTCATTACACAATTACGACATCATTATGGGTCTACTCTTTTTACTTACACACAGTACCTGTACTTACTTGCACAGGTATTAGACTTATCTTCACTACTTCACTGGTTTACCTACCCGTGCCTTTGTACATTAGAAGAAGCAGACCCATGATTGGTATTATGAACGACCCCTTTGGTAGTCCTACGACGACGCCTCTGTGATAAGGGTCTAGATTTGTTCAGTGCATTTAAAATGAACATACTTTTTATATATCTATGATTACCAAAATGATTGAACAGAGAGAAACTGAAAAGACAAAAACCAAGGAGTAAGAGAGAAAAAGAAAACTCAACAACAAAAATTTATTCATATCTATACTAATGCATTCATTTTATAACAATATAAAATATCAATACTATTCATGATACATTTATTAATTAATTAAAATGTTGCATGTTTCATACATAACTATTTACAATAACAATACAAAAAAAACATGTACTAAAGTGAATTGCTCATAAGCAGCCTACCAGCAGGGCCTGAAGGTAACAGGCCAGGTTGGATATGCTGGTGCTCTGGCTCACGATGCTAGCGATTTAAATAAATGGACAGGAAAAGATGAGATCACTTATGAACACATTGAGTAACATTTAACAAGAAGAGGCTAAAGTAAAGGCAATCAGTTAGCTATTTTTGCAATGTACTTTTTTACATAATTACGATTACTTACTTACATTAACATGTTTTTCAAATATTTCACTTCACCGTCAGTACATTATGGTTTTAATAAAATCTCTACAACTGCTCTTCTTTTTATTTTGTGTTTTTGGTGTCACACAAATGTCAAGATTAGAAATACTTATAGCAGTACTTTTTTTGGATTGTGTATGGAGCCTAGAATCTTAAAACAGCACACCTTTTAGTACCAACCTATGGCTCTGTATAACAACAAATAAAACCAAAAACAACCCCCCACCTGTGAATGAGGTGTGGGAAAAGGGCAGTAGCCCCGATCATGTCATTGATGGGTAAGTTGATGAGCAACGCGTACATTGGCTTGTGCAGCTGCCTGTCAAGTGCAATAGTCAATAGCACGGTCATGTTGCAGGTGATGATGAGGCAATAGGTTAGGCTGCCGAATAGGGCGGCAATGTGGGAGAGAGATGGAGAGATGTCCAAAGACTCCATCGAAAGAATCTGCGAGTTATTAGACATTTTCTTTGAAATTGTGGCTTCAATTGTAGAGGCAATTGTTTCATTTAACAGCAGTTATTGTGCCTTCCCATTATGCAGCACAGAATAGATAGTTATCCATCTATAGAGAAAAACAAAAATGGTGAACATCATCAACACTTCGAAAGTTTTTGAGATACAACCTTAAAAAAAACATCAAACCTTTTGACATCTTACTAAGCCATCACATTGAAAAATGACCTTTGCCTTTCATCAATGCAGAGCTGGGCCGTCTTAATTATAAGCTCCAATAACTCATCTCATTCCTTGCATCTCTATCCTTGTCCAAGAATGTCAGTGCCCTACCTACCACAGAGCCACTCCCTGACTCTGCCCTGATCAGGCATATATATATATATATATATATATGCCTGTGATGGTATATGGTGGAAAGCTTCCCCTTCCCCCCTCCACCAGCGACAACCCCCCCAAGGACAAACAGAACAAAACACCCCTCAAACATCCATGCAGTTTCACAACAAGACAACATCAGTACCTTTAGTTATGGCATGGTTACGTTAGATTTGATAACATTCCATTTTCTGTCATTGAACAAGTAACCCATAACGGAATCTAATTTCTGCAGCTCTAGGAGCAGTGGGCAGTCCCAGTGCAGCGCCCAGGGACCAACTCCAGGTCTACTGTCAGCGCAGCGGCAGGAAACTGGAACACCCAGAGGGAGCTCCAGTTCCAAAAGAGCCGCTTAAATCATTTCTGTTTTGTTTGGTTTTCCATAATTCTCACAGCCTGTCATTACACATTGATTAAAACCCATTAGAAAACAGCAAACACACTTTCTTGGAAAGGATGGTGTGATCCGTCAAGGTTTGGGTGACCTTGACTTCTGGATTTAAAATCACCTGAAACAAGGGCCGACAAACCTCACAAAATGATGCTTGGGCTAATGTTGGGTAGAGACTGTTGCCATACATTACCTTTCTACACCTGGTTACTCTTAACCAAGTTGTAACAACTTATGGTTATATTCATTTTTGACAAGCCCACTCCACGAATGAGACTCATCTGTATCTCAAGAAGGAATGTTTCTGAATTAACATGTCACCAATTTCTCAAAACTCAACAAAGATATAAGCTACAAAAGTTTATGTATTTCTTGTTGTGTGTTTTCTCTTCTTCCGTGGCTTGCTTTCAGCATTTTTCATCGGCACAATGGCCAAAAGGTGAATGGCACTCAACCAACATACCAATTAAGATAGGATACAAATCCAAAGTACCCATTTTTGGGGGTATTGTTAATGGAAAGCATAATGGAGAAATGTACTCTGGCGCATGCAAATTTATTAAGGAACAAATGCTAAAACATTTTATGTGAAAAAAAACCAAAACTGTAATTATCTCAAATGAATGACATGAAAAAACTGACAATCTGATATTTCCTCTATGGGAAAGAGAGGTAAGAGACAATGGTGGACACTTTCAACTGTTCCATTATGAAGACATTTAGGGTTAGGGTTAGGTTGGGTCAAGGGACCCAAAGTGCACGGGCACAACATTCCTCGTCCCCCTCAATGGTTCTAATTTTGTTTTATGATTGTTTGCACCACCAGCTGGACCCACGGAGCTGAACCAGGTAAGTACTATTATTTTTATCCTTTTTTATGAATATATAATATATGTTTTCTATATTTCAACAGGTGGAGAAGGGCGTACTCGTCCCGGACAACAACCATAGGGTAGGGGTGGGCGGGTTGGGGAAAGAAAAAATTAAAACAGCTAACGCTAAAAACAAGCTAAAACCAGCAATTGCTAAAAATAAAAACAGCTAATGCTAAAAACAAGCTAAAACCAGCTAATGCTAAAAACAGCTAATACTAAAAACAACCATAGGGTGGGAGTGGGCAGGGTAGGGAAGGTAAGGGTTCTGGCCAGGGTCAATGAAGGGCATCAACCCCGGCCCCCAACTCAACTGGAGCGGGTTAGCATTAAAAGCTGAGGAGTGGGGGCCAAGGGAGATGGGGAGGTGATAAGGTGGGGCGGGCAAGTTAAGGGGAGGAAAGGAGGACCCATCATCATCCCTCTCCCCAACCGAAGCTGATTAGCGTAAAGGCTGAGGAGGAGAGTCCGAATGGGGTGGGGGGAGGTTAAGGTTAGGCATGGGGAGGGATGGTTAGGGTAAGGGTAAGGGAAGTAGGGGAAGTCAACTCTGGACACCCAAGACCTGTGTAAAGGCCTGGGGACCAGGAGGAGACAGGGAAGTTGCCACAGGAGAGGTGCCACAGGGAAGGGGCCCTTGTCCTGCCCTCTGCCAGGTCTGGGGCGGGTTAGCCGTTTACAGCCTGGCAGAGAAACCAGGACAAGGTACATGGAGGGGTAGAGGCTAGGTGGGGTAAGGGATGGTGGGTAAGGATAACTGGGAAAGGTTTAGGGTAGGGGAAGTCAACCCTGGACTCCCAAGGCCTAGGTAGAGACCCGGGGTCCAGGAGAAGACTGGGAAGGTGCCACTAGGAGGGGGGCCTTTTCCTGACCTCTGCCGGTCTGGGGCGGATTAGCCTTTTACAGCCAGCAGAGGACGAGGTAGAGGAAGGGGTAAAGGTTAGGTGGGGTAAGGGATGATTGGGGAAGGAAAAAATGAGACAGTGCAAAAAGGGGTCAAGACCCTGGCCTTTATGGGAAGATTCAAGGGGTCCCATAAACTAAAATGGAGGGTGAGAGAGGTTGTAGCTAAAAAGCTAAAAGAGCTAAGAAGCTAAAACAACATGCTAAAAGGGGCTATGCTAAAAACAACAAAGCTAAAAGGCTAAAAGGAGCTATCCTAAACCTAACAACTAAAGGAATCTATGCTAAAAAGCCCTGTGTCGCGACAGTTTCGGATGGTTATCCTTCTTCAGGCTAGAGCTTGGGCAGGGGAAAGGGGTAGCTAAAAAGGCTAAAAGAATAAAACAATCCCCATAAAAAATAAACAATAAATTAAAACAATCCCCAAATAAAAACAACTCACCCAATAAAACAACTCCCCAACAGAAACACAGGACAGCAGGGAGATTCTCTCTCTCTCTCTCTCTCTCTCTCTCTCTCTCTCTCTCTCTCTCTCTCTCTCTCTCTCTCTCTCTCTCTCTCTCTCTCTCTCTCTCTCTCTCTCTCTCTCTCTCTCTCTCTCTCTCTCTCTCTCTCTCTCTCTCTCTCTCTCTCTCTCTCTCTCTCTCTCTCTCTCTCTCTCTCTCTCTCTCTCTCTCTCTCTCTCTCTCTCTCTCTCTGCTGTCTGAATCCAGAACGAGGTAGAATTGCCTCCATATGACGAGGGGGACTAAGGTGAGGAATGGAGGCGCTGGCGAGGTTAGGTTTGGGTTTGGGTTGGGTCAAGGGACCCAAAGTGCACGGGCACAACATTCCTCGTCCCCCTCAATGTTTCTAATTTTGTTTTATGATTGTTTGCACCACCAGCCGGACCCGCGGAGCTGAACCAGGTAAGTACTATTCCTTTTATCCTTTTTTGATGAATATATGATATATGTTTTCTATATATCAACAGGTGGTGAGGGGTGTACTCGTTAGGGTTAGGGTTAGGGTTAGCTAACCAGGGTTGTGTGTTACATAAATGTTACTGTAATTACAGTTGAAACCTAATTATTTGGATCCATTTACGATTTTCTAAAATGTTCTGTGTTCAGGGATGAGGCAACCTTTGTTGAACTTTTTAATGGTTAAAGAAACGTTAACTAACTAATATATGTAATAATATACTAACTAACTAATAGTATATGATAGTTGTTGGAAGACAAAACAAAGAAACAACAAACATCTTATAAATAATTGTCTGTCTTAATCAATACACCTGTGTCTGCAAACTGTTGATGAAACTGTCAGACATGTATGAAACTGTTTTTCTGCTTGTTGAAATCTCAGGATACCAATAAACAAATATTTTTATGGCTCCATGTTGCCATTGATTGGTCACAGCAACAATTAGTGTCCCCTGATACAAATAAATAACCTGTCAGGAGTGCTAATTTGCCCGTTTAACAAGACACTCACTAGAGGAAACAAACACTGCCATTAATGAAGTCCTCTGGGGGGCAGGTAAAACAACATCGTTATTAACTGTTCCTCATGTTAATTAATCTTCAGGGGAAAGAATCTGCCTTTTGCTAAATGTTTATCAAAGTTAGATGACAACAAAGTTAGGACACAACATGTATATGGAGAATTGCATAATGTTTTGTATGTCTCAGAACATTTAATGTAATGTAAAACAGTCAAAATTAAAACGAGGACTGAAGAAACGTGAATAATTAAGGACAATCCTACTGTTTGGTGACATCTAAGTAAGATCGATATCAATTAATGCATATAGATTTTTTATATACAATTAAATTTACACACGTGGGTAAACCGATGAGATGGACCATGGGAACAGAGGGAGAGAGAGAGGGACCAGGTTGTCGCTCCATAGAGACTGACCTGATCTCTGTCCTTTGGTCTCTGGAGCCAAACATCTCCACTAATTCCATTGATGATATCACTGGTAGGCCATGTGGACCGATATGTCATTAAGTGACAAATAAAGTAAGCCTGATGTTACCATATAAACATAACTAGTGCATAAACAACATATGTAGGGCAGTCATTTTCTATTAACCCTGAATTCCTCATTCAGGCTGCTGAAGGGGAGCTTCAGCATGTTGTTCTTCCCGTATAGGGTGAAATTGCTCAGGCTTCGAGGAAAACCCAACCCCTTCCGTAGGAACCTGCTGACCCTCCTCTCGAAGCCCTCGACGGTGGAGATCAAGACTTCATAGACCAAGAGGGGCCATAGGATCCGTGGAAGGATGCCGTGCTGGTATATCCAGGCTTTGAACTTCCCCGGAAGGCCCGACTTGTCCACAGCCACCAACGATGCTTCCAGTTCTTGATTGGTCGCTTGGATTGATGCCGTGTCCATCAGGCTGTAGTCGAAAACTTTCCCCAGGCTCTTCACTGGTTTCTCGCTGATCGATGGTATGTGAATGCTGCCAACAGTCAAGTGGTACTTGTTGACGGTCTTGCCCTTCTTTAGCACCAGGGATCTGGATTTCACTGGTTTGAAGCTCATGCGAGGCCAAGTGATCAGTGAGGTCCAACCACAGCACCACCAGGTCCCCTTTGTTCTCCCTGGCTTCCCGGATCAGCTGGGTGATCTCACCTGTGTGCTCCAGACATCCCGGTACCTTTGGGATCCATCCTTTCTGGACCGAGGTGTCGATGTAGGAGTTTCCTAGGAGGAAGTCTTTCAGGCGCTTTGAGACAATGCTAAAGAATATCTTGCCTTCAACACTGAGCAGTGAGATGGTTCTAAACTGAATGATGCGATGAACCTGGACACATCTTCCATGTTGTATCCTGGGTTCATCAGGTGTTTTGGGTCTTGCAACAGTCAAACACACAGCTACCCTGGAAAAACCCAATGGCTTTTTATTAAATTGGCTCAAAAATAAAAATATAAATAAAAGAGGGGAAAACAAAGTATAGATAAGTGTAAACATGTGTTTACGCAGGTAAACACATGCGTCACAAACCAACACAATATTCTTGTATTACATACAGCTGTGGAACTCGGGAACAACTACAATGTTGGGTATAGAGAGAATGGCCTCTAAAGGGAGGCCCACTGTCTCACACTTTGAAATCACCTGCTCTTAATAGTTTGTTGAAGACACACTCTATTAAAATACCATTGTAAACATAGCAGCCATTGTAGCAATGTCCAATTACAACCAGTCAGAAAAATCTGTTCATTTATCAAATTGGGAACACAGCATTCCTAGTATTGAGAAATAATTAAAAAAAATTAGGTAGCAATCTTGAAGACTGTCATGTAAATAAATGTATGTTATGCCACTACCTATCGCCGAATAAGGTAACACAATGGTGAAAGCCATTGCATTTGCAGTTGTATGAATGTTACAAACTGGGATCGGTGGCGACACCGCTTATCCCCAAAGGTATCCCCAAGAGAACAATGCGGAAATCTTTGAGATTGCCATTTTAAGATGGCAGTCAGGAATGGGTAATAAGTAAGCCAATCAATGAACAGGTTCAGACCATCACTTTAATTGACAAACACACTCTCATGGAAAATTTAGAAATTTAGCCATGTAGAAAAATAATGAATAATGTGTATTTTGTATGATATTATTTTAACTAATTATCATTCAAATATCTATGTTATTATATATCTAATGAGAACTATTGCATTATTTCACTGGTTTATATATTTGGGTCATATCTTATAAATTTTATTATTTACGCCATAATGACACATTCATATATTTATTATCAAAAAGTAAATTCCATACAGCCAAATGACTACAGTAAAAGTAAACTACACGGTTGCCATGGTGACACATGGTTATCATTTGTTTTTCATCAAACTCCTTCCATATAAATAATCAGAAGGTCTTAATTTTGGAGATGTCACATTAATACGTAAGACTGAACTATAGGAAAGTTATACAACTTCTGACACATTTCAAGATATTGAATATTTTGGTTTTATTTAAAATAAAGTAAGTAGATTGGGATAAAACTAGACATATGGCATAATACACATCAACTCACTTGAGCTGACGTTCCCAGGGAATTGTTTTTTTGAAGAATAATATTTATTTATTGTTATAATAACCTAATGCTTTTCTTTGGCTGTGATGTCTTTGGTTTCAGCGATGGAAAACTACACATTCAACAGCTTGACACTGCAGATTGAAGGGTTAAAGGTCACCATACATTCTGTGTACCCTGTTTTTGTCTTTTTACTTATATCCTATCTTTTTATCATGTTTACTAATGTGGGTATTTTGTAGTGCTAGTCTGCATTGAAAGGAGCCTACACCAGCCTATGTATCTGCTTTTCTGTAATCTACCAATCAACGACATCATAGGAAACTCCATCATGTTGCCAAGGCTTCTTGCAGACATTTTGGTGCCTCCTTCAGCTACTACGAGTGTGTGGTCCAAGCCTTCTTCTCACATATGTTTAGCATTGCCTCTTATGCCATTCTAATGATCATGGCCTTTGACAGATATGTGGCTAACTGTAACCCTTTGCGCTATGATACTATTATGAACAACAAAATGGTGATCAAGTTGATTGTCTCTGCTTGGGGTGTGGCTGTTGTGCTGGTGGCCATTCTGCTTGGGCTGACCATCAGACTGAACACATGCAGAACCCTGATTACACATCCTAACTGTGACAATCCCTCACTGTTTAAACTCTCACTGTATTTAGGTGGCCTGGATGAATATGAAACAGAATAATGAAATCCAATACTTTGAGTAATTTCGAGTTATATCTCAGATTTGTTGTTACATGATACATTACTGAACAATTACTGTTCACGTGGACATGAACAGTAATTATTGTATGTATTGTATTGTATGTACATTAATGAACAGAATTGAAAATCAATTATTACACTTAAAATACAGTTACTTCAAGTTAATACAATAAATTACTTTGATTAAAATTATTTGACTTTAAATAAAGGCTATATCGATTCGTTTTTAATACAATTAATTAAATGTAGGAAACTTTTTTATGTTATTTATTTGTGTCAATAAGCTTTAAATTAATAATTTCATATGTGTATTGAAATGTAAAATGTGTAACATTAAAAGCATTTTAGCCAGCCAAACAGAAAATCTTGCCAAGCACAATGCAGAGCACTTATATTTAGCTTGAGCCCCTGCACACCAATACGTCTGCCCCTGCCATTTTTCCACTCAAATATGCTGTGAGGAGTGGTCACTGAAGAGCCATTCTCTGGCCGGTTTTTAAATAGAACACGGGGTGGGGGGGGGGGGGGGGGGTCTCTCTGAATCATATGGGGAGGGCATTAATGGTATTCTCCATTGGATACTGGACGACATTAACTTTTGTATTTGTAATACAAAACACCATACCAGGGAGAATGACTAGTATAGAATGGCTGAAACTGTGGTCTGTTGTAACGAAGGTAATACTCATTACTCACATGTATGTTTACATGTGTTTTACTTTGTAATATATGATGCTTGTTTTATACTATGAAGTAATGTTAGATCACCACTCAAAGTAGGAAAATGCTCAAAGTAAACACATTCAATTCTAGCTAATATGTTTTCTAATAGACTACGTCTTTCTTTATTATGTTAAGTATAGAGAATGTCTCAAATGCCCAAACATCCAATGGTACTACTGGGCAGCTCAAATGTGGTCCATAATGTTTTTTTTTTTACATCTGAAAGCCCTCCTGCTTGGATGCCTTTGGAATCCTGTTCGGTTACACCAAGCTTACCATTGCACTTGTATTTGTATTCAGCAGATGGCAAATACCTGAGAAAAAAATACAGACAACCCTATCGTATTGAATATGATTAACAATCATAGCAATCATAGGACATTGTTATGATAAAGGTTTAATTTCATCTTTGTATGACTTGTTTGTATCTGGGTCTGATGAATCCTCAGAATCAAAACCGAGATTATGGAAGGAAGATATAGATGACAAAATATATTTAGAAGACTTAAGTGTGGCATGTAAGATGGCTCAGAGACAGACAGTCAACAGTTGCCTGAACATTATACAGTATGATAACGTACATACATAACTCCTTATTTTGCTTCTGTTTAATGATAACATTTTGTGTTATCATTGATAAATTGATAAGTTGATTGATCAACTGCTTTTTATTCTGGGTATATTTCCAACCAACCCACACTTACAAATGAAAAGAGATTTGATTTGTAGACATGCATATATTACATGCTAAACCTATAATTGCTCTTAATTGGAAAAATGTTGATGGGCCAAGAATCGGAATGTGGTTTAAAGAAATGGAGTCAAACATGTCAATGGAAAATATAACATATGCTGTCAGACGTAAACAAAATGTTTTGGATGATATCTGGAGACCTTTTATGTACTTCTCAAGACATGATGATAATGCTCTTAGGGAGTAGGATAGCATTATGATCTTGTACATTGATCTGAGAAACACCATGCACTTATTTAACATAAATAAATTTATCAAATAAGTATATATATCTATTTTTGTATGTATTTATTTATTTTCTTTATGTCTGTAGTCAGTTGATAGGGATGGTGTCGTTGATAAAACACAACACTTTAACAAACTAAGAGAGGTCGAGAAAGCCGAAGTTTGAAAAATAAAGACTTTATTATCACTTGTAAACAAGTAACAACAAAACCTGAGTTGGTTTGCAAAGAACTCCTGTTCTGGAATCAGGCCTCAGGTTATCTTCCCAAAATGTGTGGATTCCTCCTACATGCACTGGCCAATTACAACACAGTATGCATCGGGCCTAGAAATTAGGCACCTCCCGTGTCCCCCATCCAGTTCCCCATTAACTGAACATGCACTAATCCTTCTTCTCCGGATTTTCAGTAGATTCCAATGTAAATAATTGACATCTTAAACATTACAGTTAGTAAAATCGTACCATGGCGACTCAGCTAGCCATCATCACCAGCGGGACTGGACCTGTGGTCCTATCGCACAGTGGTAAGCCCACAAACATTCCAATATGCACAAACCCCTTTAATCAGCCACAACCTGTATGCAAGCCAGTTAAAAATAACAGAAGTAACAGTCAAAATAACATTCCTTAGGTATCCAGCCATCCAGTTTATGCATATTCAGACCATGGGCTGAAAACTAACATGAAACAACAAAAATTTTGTCACCATGGCGGTGACCTTTCAAAGTGGTGGTGAAAGTGGAAGGGAACTGTTAGTCAAGCAATAGTACCTAGGCAAGGGGCAGAGTCTATAAAAAGCGGCGGGAAGCTCACCTGTGCCTTTCTTCCTGCACTGAGACAAACCTCAGAGAGCAGCTTAGGCTAGACTTCGTTGGATAATATTTATTTTAGCTCAATTAAATTAAAGATTAGTTAAATAATTGTTAGAAATGTGTTATTTGTTAGATTCTTCATGTTTGGTGAGGGACTAAAACTTGGAGTGATTGCTAGGGCACATCAGCAAAAACAACAATGCTCAAGGAAATGTTTTTATATGGGACTTTCTATTTAAATATAACATGGTTCTTTATAAATATAGATTCATGTCACCTGCATGTCTCTAACTAGTGGGGGGGGACTTTGTTCAAGTCTAGCAAGGTATATTATGTACCTTTACCGTGCATGTATTCTGTAAAATATTTTGTGTAAGGTTTTCGTTTGTATATTAACGTGCTTTTTGTCTTAGTTTCTAAACAAAGACACTACTAGAGGAGCCAAACAATGTTTTTCCCAGACTCATTAGATTTTAGTGTGGCTTTAACTAATCAATTGAATGAGCCCTTTTCTGTGTTCTTTTTCTTGTCGGGCTTTCTGCTGTATTAAAAGAGTGACTGAATGGTAGCAGGGCTGTGTAAACACTTCACTGTGCCCCCCCCCCCCCGAGTGCTAATGGGCCCTCACTTAACACAATGGAATCATACCGGTGATCACATCTTTTGTTTGCCGTGTCACATCAACATTTCAGAGTGTAAATATCTGTTGAAAATCCAATATATTTTTAACGTAAAAAAAAACGTTCAATCTGCATACGCAGCTATTGAGCTGTGTGATATTTTTGTATACACCTCCACAGCAGCACTATGCTGCTATACATTTCATTTTCACTTTTGATGTCAGGACGTTCCTGGACAGGTGTAATTATTGTAACTTGTCGAACGCGACTCAAGCCACTTGGCAAACAAACCTATTTCATACGGCCTCTTAACAACAATATATGACTGCGCAACGGCGAAGGCATTTGACTATTGAATGATAAATCCTGCTCCAAAACTATGCCAAAATACATATCAACATAACATAAACATTTATATGTTCGTATATGATACGATTTTCAATGGACTATGAGTTTATGAGGGTCCTGGGTATGGATCGAAGTGGAATCCACCGTGGGAAAGACACCTGCAGGCAAGGCTGGATCTATCATATGGGCACGTGTCCAGGGGCCCTTGAGTGCTATTTCATATGGCCTACGGAATGTGAGGACAGATCCAGCATTGCTGGCAGGGAAATGTTTTTTTTTTACCAAATTTGATGGAGTGATCTTGTACAGAGACAAATGGTTCAGTGAAGTTCTGTAGAATAAACAATAACAACAGAATACACCGCAAAAAGTCAGCCCGTGACAAGCGACAGAAATTAGGAAAATATACCAAGCAAAATTATCTGCAGATTAAGAACAACATAACAACATAACAACAAACAACATTGGCAAGATAATTTGGTACAGAAACCGGCAGCCCTACCCCAGAATGAAAAAGAAGCAGGTATTCATGCATTATTTTCAATCTTGTTATAGCAAGGCCATGTGGTTTATTGAATTCAGCTGAATGAGAGTGTACATACACCACGGTACTCGTATGTCACACCCTCTCCCTCTCACGCCTGTTTGACTACCCGCCTGCCTAGCCCTTGCCTGTGACTATAATAAATCCCTTTTTGAACCCGCTCCCTTCTCGTGTGTGTCTGCATTTGGGTCTTAGTCCGTAACCGTAACACGATAGGCTGTCCGAGCAAACTATGAAGCTACTCTTTAGAGGGTTGTCATAGCATATATGTTATCACACAAATCTTGTCATGCGTCTTCAGCCTTTAGGATAGGATGTTGGCCAACATCAGGTCTAATACATCTGGGCCATGTCAGGCCCATAGGATGAGCAACTTAGCCAAATGTGCCATATGTGAGCCAGATTTGGTCAAAATGTGTCTGCTATCTGGGAGAGAGAAAGCACATATTTGCTCAGTCTATCCATTAGTTACTATACTATAGCTACTGTATAGTAACACATTTGGGCTATAAGTATAGTTATTGCTGGATGATTTTAGATTAGATTAAAACAGGAATTGCTACGGTTATTATATTCATAAACTAATAAGATATTCCGAAGGAGGAGTTTGCTGTTCCAGCTGACAGAGTTGTGTCAGATCTAATTGGCTCCCATTTCTCCCAAGATAATAGTATTATATTCATAAAAGTCATGACAGAGGTCTTGATAGTCATTTAAAGAATGCTTATGACTTTAAGGCAATCATAAAGACTAATAAGGCAGAAACAAGAAACAAAGAGGTACTTTTGCATTACTTACCTGGTCATTTTATTTTGATTAAAATTGTGACTCAAAATGTTCCTGAAATAATGCAGAATGCAATGAAAACATGAATAAATTATTTGGGTAATTTCTCTACTTGTGAAATCTGTTTTATGTACTAATGTATTTACTTCACTATAATATTTATATTATTGTTCACTACTGCTTTTTGAGATATTAATACAAATGTCCATTATGTTGCTTTATAGCTAACAGTTCTCTCTCACCTCTTTCTTCCTTTGATTTAGTTCAATGGAAAACCACACCTACAACAGCTTCACACTTCAGGTGGAGGGGTTAAAGGTTACAGAGCAATCAATGTACCCTGTTTTTATATTTTTTCTTGTATCATATCTTTTTGTCATGTTTGCCAATGTTGGAATGGTGGTCTTAGTCTGCATTGAAAGGAGTCTTCACAATCCTATGTATCTGCTTTTCTGTAATCTGCCTGTCAACGACATCCTAGGAAACTCCATCATGGTGCCAAAGCTGCTTGCAGACATATTGGCACCTCCTTCTGAACGCTTAATCAGCTACTACGAGTGTGTGGTCCAAGCCTTTACCACACATTTGTTTGCCACAGCCTCTCACACAGTTCTGATGATCATGGCCTTTGACAGATATGTAGCTATATGTAACCCTTTGCGGTATGCTACTATTATGAACAACAACATGGTGATCAAGCTGACTGTCTCTGCCTGGGGTGTATCCTTCGTATTGGTGGCTGTTTTGCTTGGGCTGACCATCAGACTGAACAGATGTAGAACCATAATCACAAATCCTTTTTGTGACAATGCCTCACTGTTTAAACTCTCCTGTGAGAGCGTTTTCATTAACGATCTATATGGACTGTCATTTACTGTGGTGCTCTTTTCATCTTCTATAGGCAGTATGGTCCTTACTTATGCAAAGATAACATCTGTCTGTCTGACCAGTAAGAACAAAGCTTTGAACAGTAAAGCTCTTAAGACTTGCAGCACTCATCTCTTTGTATACCTCATCATGCTTTTAAGTGGAATGTTGATTATTCTTCTGCATCGCTTCCCTCAGTACTCAGACTATAGAAAACTTTGTGCAATTCTATTTCATGTCATCCCTGGAAGCCTAAACCCCATCATTTATGGAATACAGTCCAAAGAGATCCGTAAATTCTTGTCAAACCAGTTCCACACCGGAAAGGTTTTTCCATAATTATTTTCAACGTTTAAGAAGGTTTTGATTTTTTATAAATCATTAAATTTGCAGATTTATGTGCACAGAACATTTTCACATAACTTACATTAAGACAATTACATTAATGAAAATGTATGAGAATAATAGTCCTCACAAATGTATTGCAATATCAGAAATACACAATGTACCATGTATTACAGTACCATATCTGAACCATTTTTATTTATTTGCTTTAAATATTTCAGCACAAATACATAATTGTTATAATGATTAGCAGTTTTTGCCATGAGTAACAATTAGGTTCTCTTGTTCATATCAACTAAAATGTAAACCCAGTCAAAATAAAACATACACGTTACAATAAAGCTCTGTGACACCAACAATGCTATTATGTTTGAAATATTAAGATGAAAACACCAACCAAGAAAAATATTAGCTTTGTGTAGCTTGTCATATGGTAAAAGTCATATCATATAAAAGCAAGTCACCTAAACTTGCTGTGAGTAGGTTAATGTGAGTGCTGTAAAACAGTTTTGATTTGGTTTGAATAGGATCGTGTGTAGTGGTGGTATATTCATAATTTCCCTACATATATTGTGACAATTTCCTATTTGTTCGCATAACTCTACACTAACCTCCCTGCAGTCCAGCACCACGTTGTTTATTTTCTTTGTATGTCCATTAATCTTTTATTTGATTTATGTTTTAACTGTAACATTTACTCCATACCTCCTTTATTGTGGCCTGCACTTAGCCCTTCTTTTGAAACTCCCTTGCTGCCACCTAGTTGAATGGAGACAAGTCTTTTGTGTCCTGCATTGTCAATAAAGTTTGTATTTTTGGTTTAGCAATATCTGGTTCCAGTTTATTCAGGGTCTTGTGCATTGAATGTCACTGGGTCACAGCTTAATAGCTGCTGAATATAGCAACTATAAGACAAACTTGTCAATGGTTTTTTCTAATAGGTCTATGAGTTCTTTGAGTGAAGCCAATCAAATTGATATAAAGTTTTGTGTTCAACACCATATGACAAGCCACTGCAAAATCCTACTGGAAAACTGGGTAAGAATCTAAGTGGAATCCACTGTGGGAAAGGCACTCGCAGGCAAGGCTGGATCTGTCATACGGGCATGTGTCCAGGGGCCCCTGAGAGCAAATGGGCCCTCGCTGAACACAATGGAATCATACCGGTGATCACGTCTTTTGTTTGCCGTGTCACGTCATCATTTCAGAGCGTAAATATCTGTTGAAAATCCAATATCTTTTTAAGATTAAAAAAATGTTCAAACTGCAGAAGCTGCTATTGAGCTGTGTGATATTTTTGTATACACCACCACAGCAGCGCTATGCTTGCTATACATTTGTTGGGGCATAATTATTGTAACTTGTCAAATGCGTGGGGGACTCATCCTACCCGGGCCAGCCACTAAATGTTGGCGAACTATCCTATTTTATACAGCCTCTTAACATTATACGGCTGCGCAACGGCGAAGGCATTTGCCTATTGAATGATAAATCCTGCTCCAAATCTATGCCAAAATACATATCAACATAACATAAACATTTATTTGTAAGATACGATTTTCAAGGGGCTATGAGTTTATGACGGCTCTTGGGCCCCTGTGTGGACAGATCCAGCATTGCTGGCAGGTAAATGTTTTATTACCAAATTTGATGGAGTGATATTGTACAGAGACAAATGGTTCAGTGAAGTTCTGTAGAATAAACAATAACAACAGAACATACTGCAAAACGTCAGCCCGTGACAAGCAATAAAAAAGATAGAAATTCGGAAAATATACCAAGCAAAATTATCTGCAGAACAACAACAACATAACAGAACAAGCAACATTGCCAAGATTTCATTGGCAAGAAGCGATAAGCTACAAGAGGCCGTGGTTTACCATGATTTTAGAACAGCTAGGGGGCTTTGGAAGCCGAGTTAGTAACTACCTAGGGTAACCCTTTGGTAGATACCAATAAAGACATAATTACCGGCTTTCCTCACAATAACATGCACCTAATTTGTTTGAATGTAATAACATGCAATTTCTTGATTGATTCCATCAACAAAAGTGACACAACAAAATAAATACATTATAAATCACATTAAACAAAACCAATGCTATTCCATAGTTACACATGTTGATGGCCCACATATGTTGTGGGCCTTCAACCTGATGGAAATGACAGAAATGATCTTAAAATGCTTAAAAATGAGATGCTTACCCCACACCACTTGTTTTGCATTACATAACCCCTATCTAGGTTAAACACATTCTATTGCACAGTATTGGTTATCTGTTCACCTGCTGGTTAAGCATTGATGTGGTACACTTGTCCTCAAAAGCCGGAGTCTGTACCAAACTCTTTCTGCCACCAAATTAGTTTGAGGGCACGATGTGGTTGTGATTGCTCTATCCCACCACCATCAGCTTCCCAGCCATTGGCTTTTTAAAAAGTTATGACATGTCATAAGTATATACACTAAATGGCTCCTATCTAAGGTGTAATATATATGAATTAACAAAAGCACAGTCAACACTGAACTAGCAACCCTGATCTGAAGTGTGTCTAAATTGCATTAAAAGGTTAAAGTACTATATTCAATCTTTTAAATATTTTTGTTTAAAAACACACTTATTCATATAAAGGCAACAGCAAATAAAGCTTAATTTGAAATCAATCTTCTAGTACAAATCTTGTCATGTGTCTTCAGCCTTTAGGATAGGATGTGGGCCAACAATCTGGTCTAATACATCTGGGCCATGTCAGGCCCATAGGATGTGAGCCAATATCAGGTCTGATACATCTGGGCAAAAACTGGCCCACACATCACTTGCCAGTGCCACAACTTAGCCAAACATGCCATATGTGAGCCAGATTTGGCCAAAATGTGTCTGGTATCTGGGAGAGAGAAAGCGTGAGATAACACATATTTGCGCCGTCTATCCATTAGTTACTATACTATAGCTATTGTATAGTAATACATCTGGGCCATAAGTATAGTTACTAATGGATTGATGGATGATTTTAGGTGAGAAAAACATTTTATGCATCACATTAAAACAGCATTTACCATTGTTATTATCTTCATAAACGAATAAGAAATTCCAGAGAAGGAGGAGTTCCCTTAACTTTTGCCGTTCCAGCTGTAAATGTGAAACACAGTTGTGTCAGATATTATTGGCTCCCATTGCTCCCAAGATAGTAGCATCATATTCATAAAAGTCATGACAGAGGTCTTGATAGTCATTTAAAGAAGGCTAATGACTTTAAGGCAATCACAAAGACTAATAAGGCAGAAACAACGCAGAAAAACAAAGAGGTACTTTTACATTACTTACCTGGTCATTTTGATAAAAATTGTGACTCAAAATGTTACTGAAATAATGCCAAACGCATTGAAAACTTGAACAAATTGGATATTGGAACAAATTATTTGGGTAATTTCAATATTTATGTGATATGTTTTATGTAAATAAATATATTTTGTTAGATGAACTAATGTATTTACTTCACTGTAATAATTATATTATTGTTCACTACTGGTTTTTGAGATATTAATACAAATGTCCATTATGTTGCTTTATAGCTAACAGTTCTCTCTCACCTCTTTCTTCCTTTGATTTAGTTCAATGGAAAACTACACCTACAACAGCTTCACACTTCAGGTGGAGGGGTTAAAAGTTACAGAGCAATCAATGTACCCTGTTTTTATATTTTTTCTTGTATCCTATCTTTTTATCATCTTTGCCAATGTTGGAATGGTGGTCTTAGTCTGCATTGAAAGGAGTCTTCACAATCCTATGTATCTGCTTTTCTGTAATCTGCCTGTCAACGACATCCTAGGAAACTCCATCATGGTGCCAAAGCTGCTTGCAGACATATTGGTGCCTCCTTCTGAACGCTTAATCAGCTACTACGAGTGTGTGGTCCAAGCCTTTACCACACATTTGTTTGCCACAGCCTCTCACACAGTTCTGATGATCATGGCCTTTGACAGATATGTAGCTATATGTAACCCTTTGCAGTATGCTACTATTATGAACAACAAAATGGTAATCAAACTGACTGTCTCTGCCTGGGGGGTGGCCTTTGTGCTCGTGGCTGTTTTGCTTGGGCTGACCATCAGACTGAACAGATGCAGAACCATGATCACAAATCCTTACTGTGACAATGCCTCACTGTTTAAACTCTCCTGTGAGAGCGTTTTCATTAACAATCTATATGGACTGTCATTTACTGTGGTGCTCTTTTCATCTTCTATAGGCAGTATGGTCCTTACTTATGCAAATATTACAGCTGTCTGTATGACCAGTAAGAACAAAGCTTTGAACAGTAAAGCTCTTAAGACTTGCAGCACTCATCTCTTTGTATACCTCATCATGCTTTTAAGTGGAATGTTGATTATTCTTCTGCATCGCTTCCCTCAGTACTCAGACTATAGAAAACTTTGTGCAATTCTATTTCACGTCATCCCTGGAAGCCTAAACCCCATCATCTATGGAATACAGTCCAAAGAGATCCGTAAATTCTTGTCAAACCAGTTCCACATTGGAAAGGTGTGGAACTGAATTCTTGTCAACGTTTAATATCAAAATGTTTAAGATATAAATAACTGAATTTGCAGATATATGTGCACAGAACATTGTCACATGACTTACAAACAATGAGAATAATAATGATACATTTCTCTCACAAATGTATTACAATACCATTTATTACAATGTCATATATACACAATGTACCATATATTACAGTACCATATCTAAACCATTTTCATTTATTTGTTATAAAGTTTTCAGTACTAATACATAATTATTATAAAGCTGTTGTGATAGCTTTTGCCATGAGTAACATATAGGTTTTCTTGTTCATATCTATATCAAATCAAATGTTAACCAGGTCAAAATGAGTGTATGTTACAATAAAGCTCTGTTACATCAATGATGCTATTATGTTTGAAATATTACGATGAAAACACCAACCAAGAAATTAGCTCTGTGTAGTTGGCAAAGTAACATGTATAGTGTATGCCAGAGTTTTAGGCCAAGATATAGTTTAACTAAAAGTATAGCACTTAGAGAACAATCAGACTAAGAAACAGAGACACATATTGTACTATTGTTAGCGTCCAAGGTGTACGGGCCTCAAAGATACTCTTATGGATATACAAATAACTTATACCCTTGGAGTATCAGACAACTGCATACATTTATTTCTCAACTTAAGAACCAAGTTGCCTTCCCTCAGACGTCCGCGCCTACTTTCTCCAGGCATAACCAAATGAAGGCTATTCAATCCAGCGCATACATATGTCCCCCCTTAACGAAAGAAATATCCCCATTTCTATTCACAAAAATAGATTACAACAAAACAGCAAAACAATTTAAAAGAATTGCGCATATAAAAACAACACACATAGTCAAAACAACTACCCCTTATAAACACAGAGAATCAGAAACACATGAGCATGTATCCGAATGTCAGCCAATCACATAGTCCACAAAGCGTACAGGGGGTCGCGCTGACCCCCCAGCCCGGGAAAACCTAGGTGAAGCAAGTGCATGCTCGGCAGAATCAACTGAACCAGCATCCGTTTCCAGATCAAAGTCCATCTCTGTGTTAAAAACGATCAAGCCCACAGGGCTACCAGAGTGCTGTAGCATCCCCCTGTAATGTGGCAGATGGGGAAAAGGTGAAAAGTCCTTGATGGGCCTGCCAAAGAAAGGCCACAGGTAGGTTGAAGCTCTGCAGCCTGTCATAATGAACAGTTTGGAGAGGGGGCTCATCCCCAAATGTGCTACTAATCTGATATGTGACCCCCACCCCATCATCCCTGTCCATTCATCGCTGAAGTGTTAGGGAATGTAGGGCGAGTTGACCCAAATGCTCAACACAGAGAGACACTGACACAGAAAGTAAATATTAAAGGGGTTTACTGAGGGCAACAAATAAGTTAAGACAAGGAACAGGAGGACGGGGCAAGGGGCCTGATTGCAGGCGGGTAGTCAGACAGGCAGGGGTTCGGCAACAGGCGGTTAGTCAGACAGGCGGGGGGTTCGGCCACAGACAGGTAGTCAGACAGGCGAGGGTTCGCCAACAGGTGGATCAGACAGGCAAGGGCACGGCAACAGGCGAGTAGGCAGACTGAACACAGGGAGAAGATAGTTAGCGTGAGCGACAGAACACTATAACTAACAATCTTAGTACAAGGAAGGGCCAGGGACAAAGAACTAACGCTTGAGTCTAAACAACAATGTAGCGATGATTGTCTGGAGATCAGGGGTTGATATACTGTGTGCTGATGAAGACAAATGCCGGCAGGTGTGTAGACAGAGGGAGATTAATGCATGAGGGGGGGGGGGGGGGGGTACGACAGTGTACGACAGTGTACGACAGCTCTCTGTAGGATCGTTCAACCACACATGATCCCCACCTCATAAGGGTTGTGGCTTAGCCTGGTGTTACAGAAAGTATTTTGTCTTTTGCTTGCCGCAATGTTGTTGTCCCTCATCCAACCAAATGCTGTTTCCAACCACTTGAGGAGACACCTAGCAAAGTCCCTCGGGGGCCACGCACATGGTCACCTTGCACCAGCCGACCCGGAACAACATCCACAGGTGTCCGAGCCTCCCTGTCATGCATGAGGAAGTAAGGTGTGAACCCTGTACTAGAATGGACACTGGTGTCTTTCTACCATACCATCAGATTTTTGGAAAGTTGTTATAGGGGCATAGTGTCGGGTACTGGGGACTTCCTCCTCTTGCAGAGGCTAGCATCCTTCAACCTTCACCTAGGAGGTCTCTGACCATTTTCTTGCTAGGAAAGAACATGCCCAATGTCTGCGTCCTTGATCTCCCTGACATTGGAGCCATCATGTGACAGGGTGTAGATTAAGGCCTGCTCCATAGGAGCCTGGAGATCAGGAGAATGGGCACTAGAGCTGAGGCCCGCTGCAGGGGTAGTGGTAGGCGTGTCAATGGCGCACACAGCACACATTGTCCAAAATCGTTTGGGTACCTTTGTTCATGAGAGTGCGGCTGGCACCAGTGGCATCAGAGTCCATTTGCACTGCATGGGGGTCAGGCCTTTGTGAAACAGCATCCACATTAGTTTGCTGGGCCCCACTCATGTGCACAATTAAGGTCCAGCTCCAGGGCCCAACAACTATGAAGATACTAGCGTTCTGTCATTGTCAATCCGTCGATCCTTGACAAAAGTGAATGGGAGGAGACCCAAGTAATGCCTAAAACCAAAGGCAGCCCACACTAATGTGCACAACTCTCTGTCGTAAGTAGACATTCATCGTCCGGTCACCGTGAGGGAGTGACTAGCGTACGCCAACACCTTCTCCAGGGAGGCCAGTAAGAAAATACCTACATTTTACCCGTTTATTGTATCTCAATCATAATCAGGAAATGCTTCAGCCACGAGCCTGGAAATGTCTGCAGCATAAACCAAACTCATATGGTTTGTCATGTTCATATGGCGGGTCCGCACAAACACGCATGTCTGGAAATATAGGAGTAATTGTTTCTGTACAAACGTCTCTTTTAACTTCTCCTACATAAATTTGTTATCACATTGTATATCTGCAGGAAAGCTGTCCCACAGCAGGAAAGCTGCCCCATCATGTTTAGTCAGGAGAATATTCATTAAAGTAGCCAGGTAGCTTTTGCCTCTCACCCCTCTCGTCTGAGCTCTCACTGCGGCTTCAAACTGTTTAACCCATGTTGCAAACAGCTCCACTCTAATATAACTCAAGGAACCAGTCCCCGAAGCAGTATGTTAATAATTAATAATTATCACCGTCCATATTGTCACACATGAGTCCTCAAAACATGACGCTCCAATGCAAACCCACGAGTAAAGCTAGCCAGCAGAGCAGACTGAAAAAGTTCAGTAATAATTCAAAGTTAATCCAAAAGCAATCCTTCAAATACTGCTGCCACTAATGTAGCATCTGAGGTGTATGGGCTTCAAAGATACTCTTATAGATATACAAAGACTCAAGAACGTATACTCTTGGTGCGGCAGGACAACTGCATCCATTTATTTCTCAACTCAAGAACCGCGTTGCCTTCCCTCAGACGTCATAGGTCCGCACCTACCCCCTCCAGGCATAACCAAATGAAGGCTGTTCATTCCAGTGCCTACACTGAAAGGCAAAACCAAACATTGATAATAATGTTATATATCTGTCTATATCAGGGGCGAGCGGTGAATTTTGACGGACAGACTAATGATCAGTCGTGCAAAACTTTGGCTATAACAACAACAAATGCTATAAATTATGAAAATATACCACACACTCACCCAATCTGCGACACCCAAACAACTCTCAACTCTTGACCTTCTTGATATTGAATATTTCCTACTTGCATTACATCGTTCTAGCCTTGCAATAATCCCGTGAGAATTCATCTTGCCATGCCTCAAGTTATGTATTTGTATCCAAACCGCCAGTGGTTCGGACCAATCAGTGTCCTATGAGATCTTCGTCATCATTGTGATACGTGTGGACAGCTGGTTCATCCAATCCCCTACCAAGTATTGCCTGGCCCTATTCAGAATGGCTGCTTGCAGCTTTCCCGAGAACTGCTCATCCAAACAACTTTATATTCAACACTGCACTTCCATGGGTCCTCTGCAACACACCTGCCAAATGTGAAGTCGAAAGGATGAACAATTGACGAAGAAATCACAGAACAGACAGACAGGCAGACACTCCTCTCATTATAGTTGAGGTTAGTGCATAAAAGACATAAAGCAACATGATATTAGCTAAAATATTAGCTAAAAAAGTCTTAACAAAGCAATGGCGATAACACACCCTCCTTCCTAAAACTCTAAGCCCAAAACGTTTTCTTTTTTGAACGCATTCTCTCTATAGCCATTTGTCCATTCTGGGCTGTAGAAACATGGCGGTGCAACATGGTGGCCTCTATGGAAGATGACACACTCCCTTTGTAGATATAAAGGGCTCATTAAGGCTAAGGTAACAAAAAAAATCGTATTTTCTTGGGATTATACAGTAATTTAAACAAACTTAAGAATATTATATTCAGTTTCTGCCAAGTCTGTTCCACTGGATGCCTCTAAATCCAACAGACTGCACCTTAACACAAATGTGACCACATATTGGTGGGCATCCCATTAACTGGGGTTTCACACATGATGATTGGGGTGGTTGGGGCTAGGATCCTCCAGTCTTCTACCATCTCTACAGTTTTCAGACCATTAAACTCCAAGTGTTTCTGGCTGCACCAGGAGGTCAACTTCCTTTCTGTAGGCGGACTCATCCCCACTGGAGATTACCCCAATGAGGGTTGTGTCATCAAAAACCTCAGGAGTTTGATGGAAGGATTTCTAGAGCAGCTGTTGGTCAAGAGGAGGAAGAGCAGAGGAGAGAACACACAGCCTTGTGGGACTCCAGTGCTGATGGTCTGCAGCTCTGAGACAAGCTTGCCCACATGCTTCTTCCTGTCTGTCAGGAAGTCAGTGATCCACCTGTAAGTGGGCTTGGGCCCGCATAGCTAGGATTGCTTGTCCTGGAGAAGAACTGTGGTGATGGTGTTTAATGTGTTTAGATGCTGGAGGATAAGTGGAGTCACATGTTGACTGCTTGATGTACAGACCGATGGCTCTGTAGGCGAACTGCAGTGGGCTGAGGAGAGGGTTGTTGATGGCCTTGAGGTGCTATAAATGGACAATTGAGCGCGAGGTGCTCAATTGTCTGCAATACCACAGATGTCAGGGCGACTGGCCTGTAGTCGTTTAGGCATGTGATCCTTGGCTTTTTGCGATCATCGATGATGGTAGATGTTTTGAAGCAGGCAGGTACCATGCATTCAACCAGTGAGGGGTAAAATATGTCTGTGAACATTGGAGACAGCTGGTCTGAACTTTGCTTCGGTGTAGAGGGGGAAACAGCAACCATTCCAGCTACCTAGTGCGTTCTGTCTTGAAAAGTTTGTAAACGTTTCTCTCCAGGACAAAGAGAGGGGTGATGGGGCTCTCTGGTTTCATTGTGTCGAGGGGACAGTGTCTATACCAAGGCTGGAAAGAAGAGGGGTGATATCTGTGGAGAGGCTGGGTGTGTGGGAGAGAGTCAGGACTTTTTCCATTGTCTGTTAAAACTGCATATAACTCATTCAGGTAATTTGACAGTCTGAGGCCATTCATAGAGTGGGGGATATGTTTTTTTAATAGTGTGATCTCCTGTAGTACCTTTAGGACTGATGAGGAGTCGTTGGCTTAGAATCGTTGTTCCAGTTTCTCAAAGTACTATCGTTTGGCCTCCTTTATCACCTTGCCAAATTTAAACTGGCCAGTTTAAACCTATCCCTGTCTCACTCTCGAAAGCCGTCCAAAAATGACCCCGTCTGTGTTATCAGGTAGTCACAGAGTTCCTCCATTGCTCCTCTGCTTCTCCAATACTTAGAATGCCGCACAACAGGTTTGGAAAGTTTTTGTTTCTGTCTGTATGCAAGGTTCAGGCGTATAAGGGTGTGTTCTGATAGCCCCAGAGCTGTGCAGGAAACTGCTCTGCTGAACAGTGATCCAAAGTCTCCTCCTCCCTGGTCAGGCATTTAATGAACTATTATAATTTATATGGGGAGGTCGTGGGTTTAGTTGCCCTTGATGAAGTCCCCATGACAATAGCTATAGAGTCCGGGTTCCTTCTCTCCACTCCTAATATTTGGTCAGTGAGTTAGTGTTGAGCCTTGTAAATGTCTACAAGTGATGAAAAATAATTCCAGGTCAGGAGAACAAGTTTGTAAAATCACTTTCACATCCTTCCACCAGCCATTATTTATATACAAACATATCCCTCCACCCTTTGTTCTGTTTTAAGGTTTCGATCCACACATATTTCATGGCGGAGTCTGGTATTGATGCACACAGCCACGAATCCATAAAACACAAACAGAAGATAGTGAAAAGTCTCTATTGGTCCTGATAAGAAAACAATTTGTTCCATTTAAGTGCACTGTGAGCGGACCTTTGAGAGGAAATTTCTCAGTTGAGGTGTGCGTAGTCCTCTCTCCCTGAAGTACAACAGAGCCCAAGCGGACTTGCCTCTCTGTCTCCGCCTCACTGCTTCGAGAAGGGTCAGAGCACCTTTGACCAAAAGGTCCAGTAAATCCCCGGATGAGGCGAGAAAATTAAGAAATAAATCAAATGTTGTTTAGGACCTGATGTTTAGCATCTCGTCACTTATGAAAATATTCAGAGTGGAATCACAACCCACCTAACATTTTGACGACCATGGTCAGCATATGGACATTGTAGCATCCCCAGCTGAATGATGAGTGTTGGTGACGGTAGTCTTTTGCATTATGGCCAGACTTCAGACAACCATAACAGAGTCTTTTTTCTTTCACTTATTTTCGTCGTTCATCCAGAGATTTCCTTTTGAACTCAGGACAGCTATGTAGGCGATGTTTACTGTCTCGACAGAGCAGACATGATGGCTTTAAATCCGTTTTTAACTGCCCTTGAGTTTCAGTCTCTGAAATGGTCTGTGTATGGAGAACACTGGATTTAGGCTTCCTGTCTCGTTTCTCTGAGTTTGACTCTGATTAGTGTAGAGCGTGGAACAAAGTTATAGGATTACAGGCAATCTCTGCTTCCATTAACATGAAGGCGACAAAATCCTGGAAGTTAGGAAACTCCTGCCTGTCTTTCATGACTTGAGTGACTTTTCGGTTCCACTGTGATGCTTCCCAGTCAGGTAGCTTTTGAACCAGTTTCTGATTTTCTTCACAGTCATTAAAAATGTCAAGACCTTCTTGACATCTTCAGCATCCTTAGGCTGGATCTTTGGCCAGTTTGCCAGTTTTTCTCTAAATGCTCTCTGTATCATGAAGGGATGACCGTACCTTTGGTCGAGAAGGTTCCATGCATCTTCATAGGCTTCATCATCATTCCTATAAAAGCTGCCATCAAGTATCTTTCAAGCTGGGCCCCCCACATATTTTCTCAAATAATGCAATTTGTCAGCTGAAGAAATGTTATTTGTGTCTATGAGAGATATGAATGAAGCCCTCTGCTCAATGAACTGGATTGGGTTGCCAGTGAATACAGATGGTTCTGGCATCGGGAGCCTGTTCAGAGTTATGCTATCTTGGACTGCTTGAGCCAGATCAGTCACATCTGTCTGTGGAGGTGATGCTGACACTGACATTAGTGGGCTGCTGGATGAGAGCTGAAAACACAGATTCCTGTGGCACATGCTGTTGTTCCCTAGTGTTGTAATCAGCAGAACAGACACTAGCTTCCTGCATTACTTCCTTGTTATAGGTTACAAGCATAGTTCGTGCACCTCTTATATCCTTCTCTGCTTTTAGTCTTTCCAACTCACGTTTCTGAGGTTCAAGTTCTCTCCTCTGCTGTTCCTCTAAAAGTTGAATCCTTTCCTTTTGTCTTTCCTCCTCCAATAACACTTCATATTCTGCTTCCTTTGCTGCTAGCTCTGCTGCCACATCTGCCCTTTCAGCTGCTACGATGGAGCTAACGGAGTGTTTGCTGGAATTGCTACTGGAGTGTTGGCTTGAAGGTGAGGCTGTGGATCCATAGATGGAGCGAGCGTAATCTCTGTTAAGCAGCTCACGAAGATTTTGCTTTACTGCTCCACTATCGACATTTTCATCAATGTCAGCTATCCTTTCATAAGCTACCCTAATAATGTCCTTTGTCACTGCCTCACAGGCATCAATACGATGTCTTGTTTCACTGGATGGAGTGAGGTGATCTCTAATGTCCACATAGATGTTAGTAACATCGTCCTTTCCTTTCTCAAATGAGTCTATAAGAGCTGCGATCTGGCTCTCAGGAATGTCCAACTTTAGTTGCTCTTTAGCTTTACGTGCCTGGGTCTTCCATTGTTCATAAAGGTGAATTAGCATTTTCTCCCTTTTGTGAGCCTCCTCTCTCTGAAACAAAAGCATCTTCTCCGTGGAATTCCGTGGGCAACCAGAGCGGCGAATTACCTCCTCTTCGCTGTCCTTACAGGCTTCCATTGCCTGGTCTCTAACGTCTATAAGTACGTTTTCCGATGCTTCCATTTTGTGAGTGAGTGCCACAACCTTAGACCATCACATCGAGTCCTTCCGCAGTCGTCCTTGGACAGGAGTGTGGTGGAACCGATGAGGTGAAGCTCTTACTTCAAAATAAAAGCCCAAGCCCTAATAATATAGAGGGATTTCCACCCTCTATATGACCTTTAACTCTGAGTCTATAAGAATCAGAGAATCAGAAAAGCTTTATTGGCAAGTGCGCTTTTTAAACATACAAGGAATTTGTCTTGGTGATGTAGGTGCACGTCACGTTCTCTATTGCACATTAAACAGAACAAACAAAATAAGTATAAATATATGTATAAATATATACACACAATTTAGATGTACAAGAGCAGATTTAAGTACAGTGGCATGTAGAGCCAGGGGTGAGGTGTGGAGAGAGTCAGGGTGGTTTCCGGGCCTTGTTAATAAGGCTAGTGGCGGAGGGGAAGAAACTGTCCTTGTGACGAGAGGTTTTGGTCCTGATAGACCTCAGCCTCCTGCCAGAGTGGAGTGGCTCAAAGAGGTTGTTGGGGCTAGGGGTGGGAGGGGTCAGCCACAATCTTTCCTGTACGCTTCAGAGTCCTGGTGGCGTAAAGGTCCTGGAGCAGCGGCAGATTGCAGCCAATCACCTTCTCAGCTGAGCGAATGACACGCTGCAGTCTGCCCTTGTCCTTGGCTGTGCTAGCAGCGTACCAGGTGGTGATGGAGGATGTGAGGATGGACTCAATGATGGCTGTGTAGAAGTGCACCATCATTGTCTTTGGCAGGTTGGATTTCTTCAGCTGCCGCAGGAAGTACATCCTCTGTTGTGCTTTCTTGACGAGGGAGCTGATGCTCAGCTCCCACTTGAGGTCCTGGGAGATGATAGTTCCCAGGAAGCGGAAGGACTCCACAATGTTGATTGTGGAGCCAGAGAGGGTGATGGGGGCAGGTGGGGCTGGGTTCTTAATGAAGTCCACAACCATCTCCACTGTCTTTAGAGCGTTGAGCTCTAGGTTGTTTTGCTTGCACCATTTCACCAGGTGGTCAGCCTCCGACCTGTAGGCGGACTCGTCTCCATCAGAGATGAGTCTGATGAGGGAGGTGTCGTCCGCGAACTTCAGAAGCTTGACAGACTGGTGACTGGAGGAGCAGCTGTTGGTATACAGGGAGAAGAGCAGAGGAGAAAGAACACAGCCCTGAGGGGATCCGGTGCTGATGGTCTGTGAGTCGGAGACGTGTTTCCCCAGCTTCACATACTGCTTGCTTGAATGTTGATAAATATAATTCTTCATACTGTAAAGGATATGGATGTGGAGCGAAGAGGGTGGTTAAACAGTCTCTAGGAGCAAGATCAGCTTCTGCACTGGTCGTTCGACAATGGACGGCTTGCCAGAACGCTGTCCCTCCTTTCTCATCTTCTGGTCTCCAATACGGATCTTTACTCTTCTCACAAGTCCATCTTTGTCAGTCACTGTCTCTACAACTTTGGCCAACTTCCACTCATTCCGAGGCAGATCATCTGCCTTCTCCATGACGATGTCGCCGGCTTTGAGATTTCTTTTTGGAGTATGCCAGCGCTGTCTAGTGGCAATATTAAAGAGGTACTCCTTTCTCCAATGACTCCAGAATTGCTCAGCAAGATACTGAACATGACGCCACCTCTTAAGAGCATACATGTCCTCTCTGATAAATCTGCCAGGAGGTGGTAGGACTACAATGGGTTTCATGGTGAGCAGGGGATTGGGCGTTAGTGGCTCTGGACTATCTGGATCATTCAGGTTGTCAACTGTCAGCAGACGACAATAGCCATAGCCTCGTAAAAGAATGTCCGAAGAGAGGCATCGTCCAGCCTGCCTGATGAGAGTGAAAGAGTAAAACGAAGAACATTTCTCACTGTTCTGATTCGTTTCTCCCATACATTTTTGCTTCTCTGCCAAAAATGTGGTCAAACGATTAGCATCCACGTATCTTCATTGAAGTTTCAGTCTTCCTCCCACCTTGAGGAGTCCCTCTTGATCAAGAAAGGCATCCATATGAGATAGTTTATTCTGCGAAGGAAGTTGAACTATCTTACCGAGCAACTTTATTTCTTCTGGATACACTTGTCCCTGTAAGTCCCTGTAAGATGATGCACAGTGCATCCTCTCGTTCCTGTACAGTGCTGTGATCTGTTGACTTATCTCTCCTGGCACGACGGATGAGACGAGCGACAGCTTAAGTTGCTTTCAACCATGAAGAAAATCTTGACAAGTGGTCTGAGAGACTCACTTGCTCCAATGTCTGTGTGTTTAATGTCTGAATCCTTTTGACTTCAGGATCTCCAGTTAGTATTTCTGTGATAACATCCACAGCCAGGGTTATCTCCTTCTCCCATAAGAACTGAGGTACTGTGAACCAGCTTGATTTGAGAATTTCACTTGCGCTTAAACCTCTAGAGGCAAGGTCTGCAGGGTTATTGTTAGTAGAGACATATCTCCACTGTTGAGGAGCTGTGCTCAGATGTATTTTCTGTATCCGGTTTGACACAAACGTGTGGAAACGACATGCCTCGTTGTTGAGATAACCCAAAAGTACTTTGGAGTCGATCCAGAAGTATTCGTCAATATTTGCCAAACCAAGCTCCTCCTTTAGAATGTTGCTTGCTGAAACTGACACAACAGCAGCTGTCAACTCTAGCCTGGGGGTAGTCGTGACCTTAATTGGAGCTACTCTGGACATTCCCATAACCAGAGCACAATGGACATGTCACGACACCCTCTGCCACCACCTAGTGGCACCGGCTGCCACTACACCATGTGCCTATGTTTACATTCCCGTCACCAATTAACCACGTGCACTCCGGTCTACACTCCTGCCAACAATCAACAATCATCGCACTCTATTTCTCCCTCGTTGCCCGAGCAGCCTGCGCCAGATCGTTGTATTCTATCCTTGTGTTAGTACCTCGTTCCCGCATTTAGATTCCCGTTTACCTGTGCCTTGCCTGCTCCTAACCTGCCTTCCTCTTCTACCCAGCCTTCCCGGATTCCTACCTGCCTCCTGACCACCAACCCTCGGACTGTCTTCCCGTTGCCGACCCTTTGCTTGCCTAACTCCCCGCCTGCTTCCGTCTGCCTGTCTGCCTCTCGCCCGCCTGTCACCGAACCACTGCCTGCCCAACTACGTTCTGCTCTGCCCTTGTTTGTACCGTTTCTATTAAACTCCCTAATTTCTAAAAACCATCTCTTCCTGTTGTGTCTCGCACTTGGGTTTCCAGTCGTACCCCGTAACAGTACGATCTGGCCACAATGGACCCAGCGGACACTAATCCTGTAAGCCAGGCTATCTCCCATCAGGGAGCTCTACTAGGTCAACAAGACCAGGCTCTGCAGAGGATTATATCCACCCTCCAAGAGCTTACGTCGGTAGTTTACGAAAACCGCGTCCAGGCATCAACTCCTTCCCTCCCCGTCAATACACGTGAGCCGTTTATTCCGTCCCCCGAACGTTACGAGGGCAATCTGGGCACCTGTCGGGACTTCCTCCTCCAGTGCAGCCTGGTGTTCCGACTCCAGCCCCAGACCTATCCCACCGACAGCTCTCGTATCGCTTACCTTATTGGCGCCTTGCGAGGTAGGGCTCTTTCTTGGGCTACCTCGGTAATGGAGGGAGGTTCAGATTTTTGTTCCTCCTACACAGAGTTTACCGCGGAGATGCGGAGAGTGTTCGATCACCCCGTCCGTGGCAGAGAGGTCTCCATGCGCCTTTTCTCCATTCGCCAGGGATCTCGAAGCGTCGCGGACTTCGCTGTCGATTTTCGTTCCCTCGCTGCGGAGAGTGGGTGGAATGAGGTGGCCTTGAGAGGGGCGTTCTTCAATGCAGTCAATGATTCCATCAAGGATGAACTGGCCGTTCGGGAGGACTCACCAAGTCTGGATCACCTCATATCGCTCGCTATTCGTCTCGACAACCGGCTGCGCGAACGGCGTCGCGAGCGCGCACATCACTCGTCCTCGGTGTCTCACTCTTCCTTCCCTGCTGCTCCGCAACCTTCACCATCCCAGTCCTCGTCCCTCCGTCGCGAGCCAGCGTCCCTACCTGACCCAGAACCCATGCAACTGGGGCGAGCTCGCCTGCCCCCGTCCGAGCGGCAACACCGGCTAGCAACTAGGGCCTGCCTTTACTGTGGCCTTCCTGGTCACTTCATTTCGACCTGTCCCACTCGCCCGGGAAAAGAGCCGACTCACCAGTGATTCGAGGGGTCCTGGCGAGTCGTACCCTTGATATCCCTCTGTTTCTCGACCCCAGTTAGATGCCGTCCTCTCGTGGCGTGATCAGGCGTTTCCACTCTCGGTTCTCTTGGACTCGGGGGCGGATGAGTCATTTATCGATAGGGAGTTGGTCAACCAACTCAAAATAGACACTGTACCGCTTAATTCCCCTATTGAGGCCCAGGCCCTTAATGGAAAGTCTCTCGGCCGTGTGAAGTATCAGACAGTACCGGTCTCTTTGTTGATCTCGGGCAACCACCGCAAGTCCCTTTCCCTCCATATTATGGACTGTCCCGTTTCCCCGGTAGTGTTGGGGTTCACTTGGCTACGTGCTCACAATCCGAACGTCGATTGGGAATTGGCCCGTATTACATCCTGGAGCCCTCACTGTCTTTCCAACTGCCTTCGCTCCGCCTTGCCCCCCCCCACGTCGCCGAGCCTACGACACCACTACTTCCCGACTTGTCCGCGGTACCGGAGATTTACCATGATCTCGCTGAGGTTTTTAGTAAGGCTCACACCCTCACTTTGCCCCCCCCCACCGCCCATACGACTGCGCCATAGACCTTCTTCCTGGAGCTCCCCTGCCCAGCAGTCGACTATTCAGTCTCCCCCGCCCGGAACGTGAGGCTATGGAGCGGTATATTCAGGAGTCCCTGGCCGCGGGGATTATCCGTCCCTCTTCCTCTCCGGTCGGAGCCGGGTTTTTTTTTGTCTCCAAGAAGCATCACTCCCTCCGCCCCTGTATTGACTATCGAGGCCTGAACAACATCACCATAAAAAACAAGTACCCTTTGCCCTTGATCAGCTCTGCCTTTGTCCCCCTCCACGGAGCCAAGATTTTCTCAAAACTCGATTTGCGTAACGCGTACCATCTGGTCCGCATCCGGGAGGGGGACGAGTGGAAGACGGCGTTTAACACCCCCCTCGGTCACTTTGAATACTTAGTGATGCCATTCGGTCTCACTAACGCCCCAGCCGTCTTCCAAGCTCTTGTGAATGACGTCCTTCGCGACATGCTAAATCGCTCGGTCTTCGTTTACCTTGACGACATCCTCGTCTTCTCCGGGTCGTTGGAGGAGCATAAGATTCACGTCCGGCAGGTTCTCCAGCGGCTCCTAGAGAATCGGCTTTTCGTGAAGGCGGAGAAGTGCGAGTTCCACGTCACCTCCACTTCATTACTGGGGTACATCATCGGCCAGGGACAGGTGAGGATGGATCCTGCAAAGGTCTCGGCAGTGGCCGAGTGGCCCACTCCCACTTCCCGAAAGAAGCTCCAGCAATTCCTGGGATTTGCAAACTTCTACCGGTGATTCATCCGCGGCTACAGCCAGGTCGCGGCACCCCTCCCAGCCTTGACCTCCATTAAAAGCCCCTTTCTGTGGACTCCGGAGGCTGAAGCAGTGTTCGCAACCCTCAAGGAACGCTTCGTCTCCTCGCCGATTCTCATCCAACCCAACCCCGCAAACCAATTCGTGGTGGAGGTGGACGCTTCTGACACCGGTGTGGGCGCGGTTCTCTCCCAGCACTCCCCCTCCGATCAAAAACTGCACCCGTGCGCTTTTTTCTCTCGCCGCCTGACGCCTCCCGAGAGGAACTACGACGTAGGCAACCGTGAGCTCTTGGCCGTTAAATTAGCGCTGGAGGAATGGCGACACTGGCTGGAGGGAGCCGAACTACCGTTCGTAGTCTGGACCGACCACCGGAATCTCGAGTACATACAGTCAGCAAAGAGACTGAACTCTCGGCATGCCAGGTGGGCCCTATTCTTCGGCCGTTTTAACTTTACACTCACCTTCCGTCCCAGCTCCAGAAATGTAAAGCCCTACGCCTTGTCCCGCCTCTATTCCCCGGAGGACCCCAACCCGGATCCCGAGCCCATTCTGCCCCCGGTATGCCTAGTAGCGGCTCTAACCTGGGAAGTCGAGTCCGCCGTCCTCCAGGCCCAGGAACACCAGCCGGACCCAGGTACCGGTCCTTCCGACCGTCTTTTTGTCCCAGATTCGGAGCCCTCGAGGGTTCTCTCGTGGGCACACTCCACCAGGCTCACCTGCCACCCAGGCGTAACTCGTACTCTGGAATTCATCAGCCGGCGATTCTGGTGGCTTACAATTGACGCGGACGTTCGCGCTTACGTCGCAGCCTGCTCTACGTGTTCGCGCAGCAAGACCACCACTCGGCCCCGCTCCGGCCTACTCTGACCTTTACCCATTCCCAGCCGTCCCTGGTCACACATCGCCCTGGTCTTTGTCACCGGTCTCCCCCCTTCTGAAGGCAACAGCACCATACTCACAATCATTGACCGTTTCTCCAAGTCCGCCCATTTCCTCGTGCTTCCCAAGCTCCCCTCCGCCAAGGAAACTGCTGATCTCCTCGTCGCCCATGTCTTCCGGCTGCACGGCATCCCGATGGACGTGGTCTCGGATCGAGGTTCCCAGTTCACCTTCCAGGTTTGGCGGGCCTTCTGCACCGTTCTGGGGGCTTCGGTCAGCCTTTCCTCGGGGTACCACCCCCAGTCTAACGGCCAAGCGGAGCGGGCGAACCAGGAAATGGAGGCCGCGTTACGCTGCGTCACGGAACCAAACCCCTCCACCTGGAGTTCCCAGCTACCGTGGGTAGAATAAGTCCACAACTCCTTGGTGAACTCTTCCATGGGCTTATCCCCCTTCCAGTGCTCCTTGGGATACCAGCCACTTCTATTCCCTTCCCTGGAGGCGGAGATCGCTGTCCCTTCAATTCAGGCCCACATGCGATGTTGCCAGCGGACCTGGAAGCGCGCTCGGACCGCGCTCCTCCAGGCTTCCTCCCGTTCCCAGCGCCAGGCCAACAAGTACCTGCCCCTCCTTATTCCCCAGGCCAAAAGGTTTGGCTCAGATCTAAGGATCTTCCCCTCAAAGGGGAGACACAAAAGCTCTCCCCCCGTTACGTCGGCCCGTTCGAGATCGAGGCAATCATTAACCCCTGTGCCGTCCGCCTCAGACTCCCGGCTTCCCTCCGCATTCACCCTACATTCCACGTTTCCCAGATCAAGCCTGTTTCCACCAGCCCATTGTCTCCCCCTACTCCGGCCCCGCCTCCACCGCGTATCATCGACAACCACCCGGCCTGGACGGTGCGTCGCCTACTAGACGTTCGTCGTCGCGGCCGAGGCCATCAATATTTGGTGGACTGGGAAGGTTACGGTCCGGAGGAACGTTCATGGGTCCCGCGGAGCTACATCTTGGACGCGTCCCTCATTAGGGACTTCCACCGCCAGCATCCATCCCTTCCCGTGCGTTCGCCTGGAGGCGATCGTCGAGGGGGGGGTACTGTCACGACACCCTCTGCCACTACCTAGTGGCGCCGGCTGCCACTACACCATGTGCCTTTGTTTACATTCCCGTCACCAATTAACCACGTGCACTCCGGTCTACACTCCTGCCAACAATCAACAATCATCGCACTCTATTTCTCCCTCGTTTCCCGAGCAGCCGGCGCCAGATCGTTGTATTCTATCCTTGTGTTAGTACCTCGTTCCCGCATTTAGATTCCCGTTTACCTGTGCCTTGCCTGCTCCTAACCTGCCTTCCTCTTCTACCCAGCCTTCCCGGATTCCTACCTGCCTCCTGACCACCAACCCTCGGACTGTCTTCCCGTTGCCGACCCTTCGCTTGCCTAACTCCCCGCCTGCTTCCGTCTGCCTGTCTGCCTCTCGCCCGCCTGTCACCGAACCACGGCCTGCCCGACTACGTTCTGCTCTGCCCTTGTTTGTACCGTTTCTATTAAACTCCCTAACTCCTAAAAACCATCTCTGCCTGTTGTGTCTCGCACTTGGGTTTCCAGTCGTACCCCGTAACAGGACACTTCCATCTTCATTCACATGTCTCCAGTACCAACACTGGCCATAACCATATGTGCTTGCATCAGAGAAGTGGTGAAGCTCCTTTCTCAAGACTTGTTCGAACCCAGCAGGTACATAGCAGCATGGTATGGTGATTTTTTCTAAATTTGCAAGATCGTTCTTCCAACGTTCCCACACTGGTTGCAGTTCATTGGGAAGAGGGTCATCCCAGCTTGTGCCATGCCTTCACATTTCCTGAAGCAGCTAAAAAGCAGGAAAGGGGCATGAGGTCATAAGTAGTGGGTCATAAAGGGAGGCAACTGTGGATAGTATGCCACGTCGTGTTGCTGGCTGGTCTTTTAGGCAGACACAAAATCTGAAAGTGTCGGTTTCAATGTGTCAATGGATTCCTAAGGCTCTCGCCAAGGTTTACTCATTAAAGGCCAGGTCAAGAGCCTTTGCTTCAACAGCACGCTCAGATGGTGGCATACTCTCCAGCACTGATCTGTTGTTACACACAAACTTGTGCAGTCTTAGACCACACATAGCACAGAGCTTCTGGACTTCCTTTGCAAGTTGAATAGCATACATTGGCCTCCATCAGCCCATGTATCTGCTCTTTTGCAACCTGAGTATTAACAATGTTTTTAGAGCGACAGCCATTACACCTCACTTGCTGAGTAACATATTTACAGCAAGTACCAACCGCTACATTGGGTGTGTCATTCAAGCATTTTTCTTTCATCTTCACATTGGCACATCTCTGTCTGTTAAAACAGATAATACTGAAGATTGTTGCCTTGTTTAATAAGAACAAAGTTACATTAATGGAAATGCAATGAGCATTTGAAAGAGCAAAACAAGTTAAAGCCTTACTTTGTAATGTGCCACTAGTCGTTATCTTTCTTCTTCATCTTCATCATTGATTCTTTATTTAGGGAGAGTTTTCTGAATTGCCAAAGATAGTTTGTTGCTTTGGTAAACAACATAATAATATGAACTAATGAATGTGTCAATAATAAAAATAATTGTGTTTACATATTTTTCATTTAATGCATATAATAAATGCAACCATATGTTGTTTTAAAAAGACAGAAAGGGCTTCACCTGTCAAATAAATACAATGGAATTTAAAACCAGACAGAAGATTTTTGATAAAGGCAAAAGTGGCATTGATCAGACAACCTGGTATCACACGTTTGTGAAATAAGTCGCAAAAATGAATCAATTGACTCGTGTTCCTGAACTCACAATTCTGACCAAATGCATGTGTCGTAGCAAATTATACAACTGGTGGCTGGCTCGATTTAAAAGGCTAATACAAATGGATAATCGTAGTTGGTTTATTTCATATGCTGCAGCACACAAAAGACGCAGTTTCAAAGGCAACAAGAGTGGAGTAAACAACATGTAAAGATAACACTAGATGACGCCATCATCCATAACTGGTTCAATGCATAGCTAAGGCCAGACCCCTGGTCGTAGCTCAGCATATATGGCGCCACCTATTATTTATGGCGGGTACAACGTACGGTCAGGGTAACGCATGATTTAAGGAGACACAATGTTTAGGAAGAGGAGCTTGCCCAGGACGTTCTCCCATGAGAACATAAACAATGTCTAGGGAGAGGAAAAACATGCAACTGTGGGGAGTTAGATAGTTAAAAAGATATATAGGCTACTATGGTGTGCACATAACAACTTGAGCGCTTAAACCAACTAGTTTAAGCAAGCTAACTTGGGAATAGGGCCTGAAGTCATTTTTCCACCACACATGTCAATGGGGTTCGCGTTGGCAGTCGGGAGGAAGCCCAAACACATTGAGTTTGTGATCACCCAGCAATTCCTATGTGGTCAAAAGTGGAAGCATTTAATGAATCCTTTTCCATTTTACCATTTTAAATGTACGAAAACACACTATCAAAACAAACATATTTATATATTTTAAAATCTACACCTTACACACTGCAACCAGAGTGTGTCGATATATAGTGGGGATCACAGCAGGCAAATGCCAGTGTTCCGGGTTTCCGCAACGACTCATGAGACGGTTCGGGCTATTGGACTGTTCGGACTAACAGCGCCCTCATGGTTCTGTTTCGCCGCGGCAATTGTATGAGTGTTTGATGGGGGGGATGCACCTCGGTGACAGGTGGGGTCGGCTGGAGCGACACCTGCACTTATGCCCACGAGGTATATGGTGTGTTGCTCCATTATTCTGTGTCTGTGAAAATAAAGGCAACTCCGGTAGTCGTGCGGTGTTTGAGGCACAGGAGTTTGGAGTACACATACTGCACAGACAAAAAGCCTTATTTTCCAAACCCTTATTTTCCTTAACCTGACAGCCACAGTTAACGTTTCTCTAGAATACTATGACAACTAGAGAATTCTGTTCAACCCAACCCATAATCCAACCCTTTCTTGCCCCAGTCTGCAGCAAGTGGTACTTGAGCCATTATAGAAAAAAATATACTTGTGAATGTCATGCCGAACAACACTACTTTAGTCCAGAAAATGACATGTCAGAACAGCAGTGGCCTATTGAAGATTGGCGTTGATGTGACGCAACAGTTTGAAAAAGTTGCCCTTGCCTTCTCAATAAAAGCCCTTTCACTCCTTCCCTTTGTTAAGGCTGGAGGGGAGACCTTGTCACAAAAGGTAAAGCTGTCTAACACATGCACAAATGCTGTATGATCATGGTTGGTTAACTTAATGTAACATTTCTGTATATGCTTACTTGATGAAAGAACAGAATGTTTATGTTGAAATATAATGCATTATTTTTTTCTTGTTTAATTTGAATGTCATAGTAGCTCCCTTTGCTGGAATCACAATGATTGTTAATGCATTAACAAATACAAATAGGTTAAACGTATGAGCCAAAAGTGAAGGTGCTCAAACTATATTTATAGCTTGTGTTGCTTTAAAGCTGGCCACATTGTTATATGTTGTCACTTAACAATATATATTATAAAGATTTGTCCTCAACTTTTTGTTGCAATTGAAATTATTATTATTAATATGCAATTATTATTGTTATACAATTCAGTACAATGAATGAGTGAAGTGAGCTTGCTAAAAATCTCAGTGCACAATGAATAACTAAAAATACATAAATGAGGAAAAACGAATGTACTCAATACAAAGATGAACAATGATATGAGCCTCTGGTAAAAGTGCTATTCACTATTTATTGTAATTGGAGTTTCACATCCAAAAAACAGTACAACACAATTAACAAGTTAATCAATAAACAAAAAAAATACTTTTAAGAAAATATCACTTTAGTTGGATTTTAAATATGAAAAGGCAATAGATGACAAAACTGAGGCTATATTATATATGCCCTTTGTGCTACTCAAATTATCTTAAAGGTACAACAAAACATATGTTTCATAAAAAATATAGAAATCGAATTTAACAACACTCGTATCCCCTCGGCATTTATTTTCACAGTTTCAAAGTATGGAGAACCAGACATGGAGTAGAGACATCTTACTCCTAGAGGGTTTAAAAGTCACCCCACAGTATTCCTTTCCTGTCTTCATCCTCTTGCTTCTTTTATACATCTTCATCATGGTGTCCAACATTAGCCTGACAGTTCTTATCTGCATGGAGAGGAGCCTCCACCAGCCCATGTATCTGCTCTTCTGCAACCTGAGTATTAACGACGTTTTAGGAGCTACAGCCATTATACCTAATTTGCTGAGCAACATATTTACAGCAAGTGCCAACTGCTACATTAGCTACATAGGGTGTGTCATTCAAGCATTTTTCTTTCATCTTCACATTGGCACATCTCTGTCTGTTCTGATGATCATGGCTTATGACCGACATGTGGCTATCTGTAACCCCCTACAATATGCCATCATAATGACGAACAAGATGCTGCTGAAATTAAGTGCATTTGCATGGGGCGTGATTATATTCATGGTGGGTATCCTTATATGCCTCTCTGTCCGTCTGTCTCGCTGCAGGAGAAAAATTGCATACCCTTTCTGTGATAATGCCTCTTTATTCAAGCTTTCTTGTGATAGTGTCCTAATCAATAATATTTATGGCCTTGGGTACACAGTTGTCTTACTGGGTTCATCTCTTGGCAGCACAGTGCTAACCTACCTAAAGATTGCCATAGCGTGTTTGACAAGTAAGAACCGGGTGTTAAACAGACGGGCCCTGCAGACCTGCACCACACATCTTGCTCTGTATCTCATAATGATGGTGTCAGGTCTCAGTTCAGTTGCTCTGCACCGTTTTCCTTATTTGGCAGAGCAAGGGAAAGTGGCATCCATTTTAATTATGGTGGTTCCTCCTGCTCTAAACGCTGTGATCTATGGGCTGCAAATAAAACAGATAAGACTGAAGATTGTTACCTTGTTTAATAAGAACAAAGTTACATTAATGGAAATGCAATGAGCATTTGAAAGAGCAAAACAAGTTAAAGCCTTATTTTGTAATGTGCCACTAGTCTTTATTTTTTTCTTCATCTTCTTCATTGGTTCTTTATTTAGGAAAGTTTTCTGAATTGCCAAAGTTAGTTTGTTGCTTTGGTAAACAACATGCTAATATGAACTAATGAATGTGTCAATAATAAAAAGAATTGTGTTTACATATTTTTCATTTAATGCATATAATAAATGCAACCTTATGTTATTTTGAAAAGACACAAAGGGCTTCACCTGTCAAATAAATACAATGGAATTTAAAACCAGACAGAAGATTTTTGATAAAGGCAAAAGTGCCATTGATCAGACAACCCAGTATCACACATTTGTGAAATAAGTCGCAAAAATGAATCAATTGAGTCGTGTTCCTGAACTCACAATTCTGACCAAATGCATTTAAATGGGGTTGGCAGTCGGGAGGAAGCCCAAACACATTGAGTTTGTGATCACCCAGCAATTACAATGTGGTCAAAAGAAAGCATTTAATGAATCCTTTTCGCCTAACCGTCACCAGATTAAATGTATGAAAACGAAACACTATCAAAACAAACATTATATTTATATATTTTAAAATCTACACCTTACACACTGCAATGAGAGTGTGTCGATATATAGTGGGGATCACAGCAGGCAATTGCCAGTGTTCCGGGTTTCCGCAACGACTCATGAGACGGTTCGGGCTATTGGACTTTTCGGATTAACTGCGCCCTCCAGGTTCTGTTTCGATGCGGCAATTGTGTTTGATGGGGGGGATGCACCTTGGTGACAGGTGGGTTGGCTGGAGCGACACCTGCACTTATGCCTGCGAGGTATATGGTGTGCTGCTTCATTGTTCTGTGTCTGTGAAAATAAAGGCAACTCCCGTAGTCGTGCGGTGTTTGAGGCACAGGGGTTTGGAGTACACTAATAACCCTGGGCTCGCGTCTGGTTATTCCCTTGCCGCATGCCACAATATTGTTGGGTCTTTAAGAGTACCATGAGATGTCAGTGGACCCTTAACTGAGCTGACGTAACGATGGTCATTAGACAAAATAATTGCAGGACAACGACGTGCTTTGGGTTGGTTTATTTTGCAGTAGAAAATGTAAATACAAATGTGTCTTTTGATGAAGGTTGGTGTCTGCTTACTATATCTTGCTTAAAACCAAAACCGCTTTGAAGCATCACAGCAACACAGCAATGACATAGCACATGCAGACCTGCAGTAGGCCTACGCAAATACGTCAGACCCCTGAATAAGAATAATGACCTACAATTTCTTCTCTTCTAGACTCACTTCCCCTGAATTGTGCCAAACCCAAGTACCAACTACACAGTACACACTCAACACAGTCACCTAATGGCAAATAGCCAACTTCAACAACTATCGATACGATTGAAGCACTATTAGAAGAGCACTACTTCTCAAACCAACTACTGGTAGTGAGAATATTTGTACACCCCACTTGTATAGACCCATTTATACCATGCATGCATTCGGGGACCAAATACAATCGACGTAAAGCACTTTCATGTAGAGATTTACTTCATTTCTTCTGAAAGCCTAACTCAACTGTGTGTTACGACTAACGACTCGTCTCAACATAAAGTATATTGTTCCCTGGTTCAGAAAAGCGGGCAAGTTGCCCAAACTAGACCTGACCTGCCTGATTGTACTGGGACGATCAGACTGTGACAGATCCAGACGCAGAGAGAGACTCAGGACAGAAGGTACGATTAAAATAATTTACTTGGAAGCTAGGCAAACTAGGGAAACAGTTAAAAGTATATAAAGACAATATTAAAAACCGGGGAGATCAAAACACGAAGATGTCAAGGTTAAAATAGCGGTGTATTCACTGGGGAACAAAGATATTATGGCAAGGGAAAAAGAAAACAGGGAGGTTATATATCATCAGTCTGATGAGTAATATAATACAGGTGTGGAAAAAACAAGTAGGAGGACATCTAGTGGGAAAATCCAGAATGACGGGATTTGATAGTATTAACGACGTTTTAGGAGCTACAGCCATTATACCTAATTTGCTGAGCAACATATTTACAGCAAGTGCCAACTGCTACATTAGCTATATAGGGTGTGTCATTCAAGCATTTTTCTTTCATCTTCACATTGGCACATCTCTGTCTGTTCTGATGATCATGGCTTATGACCGACACGTGGCTATCTGTAACCCCCTACAATATGCCATCATAATGACGAACAAGATGCTGCTGAAATTAAGTGCATTTGCATGGGGCGTGATTATATTCATGGTGGGTATCCTTATATGCCTCTCTGTCCATCTGTCTCGCTGCAGGAGAAAAATTGCATACCCTTTCTGTGATAATGCCTCTTTATTCAAGCTTTCTTGTGATAGTGTCCTCATCAATAATATTTATGGCCTTGGGTACACAGTTGTCTTACTGGGTTCATCTCTTGGCAGCACAGTGCTAACCTACCTAAAGATTGCCATAGCGTGTTTGACAAGTAAGAACCGGGTGTTAAACAGACGGGCCCTGCAGACCTGCACCACACATCTTGCTCTGTATCTCATAATGATGGTGTCAGGTCTCAGTTCAGTTGCTCTGCACCGTTTTCCTTATTTGGCAGAGCAAGGGAAAGTGGCATCCATTTTAATTATGGTGGTTCCTCCTGCTCTAAACGCTGTGATCTATGGGCTGCAAATAAAACAGATAAGACTGAAGATTGTTACCTTGTTTAATAAGAAAAAAGTTACATTAATGGAAATGCAATGAGCATTTGAAAGAGCAAAACAAGTGAAAGCCTTATTTTGTAATGTGCCACTAGTCTTTATTTTTTTCTTCATCTTCTTCATTGGTTCTTTATTTAGGAAAGTTTTCTGAATTGCCAAAGTTAGTTTGTTGCTTTGGTAAACAACATGCTAATATGAACTAATGAATGTGTCAATAATAAAAAGAATTGTGTTTACATATTTTTCATTTAATGCATATAATAAATGCAACCTTATGTTATTTTGAAAAGACACAAAGGGCTTCACCTGTCAAATAAATACAATGGAATTTAAAACCAGACAGAAGATTTTTGATAAAGGCAAAAGTGCCATTGATCAGACAACCCAGTATCACACATTTGTGAAATAAGTCGCAAAAATGAATCAATTGAGTCGTGTTCCTGAACTCACAATTCTGACCAAATGCATTTAAATGGGGTTTGCGTTGGCAGTCGGGAGGAAGCCCAAACACATTGAGTTTGTGATCACCCAGCAATTACAATGTGGTCAAAAGAAAGCATTTAATGAATCCTTTTCGCCTAACCGTCACCAGATTAAATGTATGAAAACGAAACACTATCAAAACAAACATTATATTTATATATTTTAAAATCTACACCTTACACACTGCAATGAGAGTGTGTCGATATATAGTGGGGATCACAGCAGGCAATTGCCAGTGTTCCGGGTTTCCGCAACGACTCATGAGACGGTTCGGGCTATTGGACTTTTCGGATTAACTGCGCCCTCCTGGTTCTGTTTCGATGCGGCAATTGTGTTTGATGGGGGGGATGGACCTTGGTGACAGGTGGGTTGGCTGGAGCGACACCTGCACTTATGCCTGCGAGGTATATGGTGTGCTGCTTCATTGTTCTGTGTCTGTGAAAATAAAGGCAACTCCCGTAGTCGTGCGGTGTTTGAGGCACAGGGGTTTGGAGTACACTAATAACCCTGGGCTCGCGTCTGGTTATTCCCTTGCCGCATGCCACAATATTGTTGGGTCTTTAAGAGTACCATGAGATGTCAGTGGACCCTTAACTGAGCTGACGTAACGATGGTCATTAGACAAAATAATTGCAGGACAACGACGTGCTTTGGGTTGGTTTATTTTGCAGTAGAAAATGTAAATACAAATGTGTCTTTTGATGAAGGTTGGTGTCTGCTTACTATATCTTGCTTAAAAGCAAAACCGCTTTGAAGCATCACAGCAACACAGCAATGACATAGCACATGCAGACCTGCAGTAGGCCTACGCAAATACGTCAGACCCCTGAATAAGAATAATGACCTACAATTTCTTCTCTTCTAGACTCACTTCCCCTGAATTGTGCCAAACCCAAGTACCAACTACACAGTACACACTCAACACAGTCACCTAATGGCAAATAGCCAACTTCAACAACTATCGATAAGATTGAAGCGCTATTAGAAGAGCACTACTTCTCAAACCAACTACTGGTAGTGAGAATATTTGTACACCCCACTTGATAGACCCATTTATACCATGCATGCATTCGGGGACCAAATACAATCGACGTAAAGCACTTTCATGTAGAGATTTACTTCATTTTTTCTGAAAGCCTAACTCAACTGTGTGTTACGACTAACGACTCGTCTCAACATAAAGTATATTGTTCCCTGGTTCAGTAAAGCGGGCAAGGTGCCCAAACTAGACCTGACCTGCCTGATTGTACTGGGACGATCAGACTGTGACAGATCCAGACGCAGAGAGAGACTCAGGACAGAAGGTACAATTAAAATAATTTACTTGGAAGCTAGGCAAACTAGGGAAACAGTTAAAAACATATAAAGGCAATATTAAAAACCGGGGAGATCAAAACACGACGATGTCAAGGTTAAAATAGCGGTGTATTCACTGGGGAACAAAGATATTATGGCAAGGGAAAAAGAAAACAGGGAGGTTATATATCATCAGTCTGATGAGTAATATAATACAGGTGTGGAAAAAACAAGTAGGAGGACATCTAGTGGGAAAATCCAGAATGACGGGATTTGATAGTATTAACGACGTTTTAGGAGCTACAGCCATTATACCTAATTTGCTGAGCAACATATTTACAGCAAGTGCCAACTGCTACATTAGCTACATAGGGTGTGTCATTCAAGCATTTTTCTTTCATCTTCACATTGGCACATCTCTGTCTGTTCTGATGATCATGGCTTATGACCGACATGTGGCTATCTGTAACCCCCTACAATATGCCATCATAATGACGAACAAGATGCTGCTGAAATTAAGTGCATTTGCATGGGGCGTGATTATATTCATGGTGGGTATCCTTATATGCCTCTCTGTCCGTCTGTCTCGCTGCAGGAGAAAAATTGCATACCCTTTCTGTGATAATGCCTCTTTATTCAAGCTTTCTTGTGATAGTGTCCTAATCAATAATATTTATGGCCTTGGGTACACAGTTGTCTTACTGGGTTCATCTCTTGGCAGCACAGTGCTAACCTACCTAAAGATTGCCATAGCGTGTTTGACAAGTAAGAACCGGGTGTTAAACAGACGGGCCCTGCAGACCTGCACCACACATCTTGCTCTGTATCTCATAATGATGGTGTCAGGTCTCAGTTCAGTTGCTCTGCACCGTTTTCCTTATTTGGCAGAGCAAGGGAAAGTGGCATCCATTTTAATTATGGTGGTTCCTCCTGCTCTAAACGCTGTGATCTATGGGCTGCAAATAAAACAGATAAGACTGAAGATTGTTACCTTGTTTAATAAGAACAAAGTTACATTAATGGAAATGCAATGAGCATTTGAAAGAGCAAAACAAGTTAAAGCCTTATTTTGTAATGTGCCACTAGTCTTTATTTTTTTCTTCATCTTCTTCATTGGTTCTTTATTTAGGAAAGTTTTCTGAATTGCCAAAGTTAGTTTGTTGCTTTGGTAAACAACATGCTAATATGAACTAATGAATGTGTCAATAATAAAAAGAATTGTGTTTACATATTTTTCATTTAATGCATATAATAAATGCAACCTTATGTTATTTTGAAAAGACACAAAGGGCTTCACCTGTCAAATAAATACAATGGAATTTAAAACCAGACAGAAGATTTTTGATAAAGGCAAAAGTGCCATTGATCAGACAACCCAGTATCACACATTTGTGAAATAAGTCGCAAAAATGAATCAATTGAGTCGTGTTCCTGAACTCACAATTCTGACCAAATGCATTTAAATGGGGTTGGCAGTCGGGAGGAAGCCCAAACACATTGAGTTTGTGATCACCCAGCAATTACAATGTGGTCAAAAGAAAGCATTTAATGAATCCTTTTCGCCTAACCGTCACCAGATTAAATGTATGAAAACGAAACACTATCAAAACAAACATTATATTTATATATTTTAAAATCTACACCTTACACACTGCAATGAGAGTGTGTCGATATATAGTGGGGATCACAGCAGGCAATTGCCAGTGTTCCGGGTTTCCGCAACGACTCATGAGACGGTTCGGGCTATTGGACTTTTCGGATTAACTGCGCCCTCCAGGTTCTGTTTCGATGCGGCAATTGTGTTTGATGGGGGGGATGCACCTTGGTGACAGGTGGGTTGGCTGGAGCGACACCTGCACTTATGCCTGCGAGGTATATGGTGTGCTGCTTCATTGTTCTGTGTCTGTGAAAATAAAGGCAACTCCCGTAGTCGTGCGGTGTTTGAGGCACAGGGGTTTGGAGTACACTAATAACCCTGGGCTCGCGTCTGGTTATTCCCTTGCCGCATGCCACAATATTGTTGGGTCTTTAAGAGTACCATGAGATGTCAGTGGACCCTTAACTGAGCTGACGTAACGATGGTCATTAGACAAAATAATTGCAGGACAACGACGTGCTTTGGGTTGGTTTATTTTGCAGTAGAAAATGTAAATACAAATGTGTCTTTTGATGAAGGTTGGTGTCTGCTTACTATATCTTGCTTAAAACCAAAACCGCTTTGAAGCATCACAGCAACACAGCAATGACATAGCACATGCAGACCTGCAGTAGGCCTACGCAAATACGTCAGACCCCTGAATAAGAATAATGACCTACAATTTCTTCTCTTCTAGACTCACTTCCCCTGAATTGTGCCAAACCCAAGTACCAACTACACAGTACACACTCAACACAGTCACCTAATGGCAAATAGCCAACTTCAACAACTATCGATACGATTGAAGCACTATTAGAAGAGCACTACTTCTCAAACCAACTACTGGTAGTGAGAATATTTGTACACCCCACTTGTATAGACCCATTTATACCATGCATGCATTCGGGGACCAAATACAATCGACGTAAAGCACTTTCATGTAGAGATTTACTTCATTTCTTCTGAAAGCCTAACTCAACTGTGTGTTACGACTAACGACTCGTCTCAACATAAAGTATATTGTTCCCTGGTTCAGAAAAGCGGGCAAGTTGCCCAAACTAGACCTGACCTGCCTGATTGTACTGGGACGATCAGACTGTGACAGATCCAGACGCAGAGAGAGACTCAGGACAGAAGGTACGATTAAAATAATTTACTTGGAAGCTAGGCAAACTAGGGAAACAGTTAAAAGTATATAAAGACAATATTAAAAACCGGGGAGATCAAAACACGAAGATGTCAAGGTTAAAATAGCGGTGTATTCACTGGGGAACAAAGATATTATGGCAAGGGAAAAAGAAAACAGGGAGGTTATATATCATCAGTCTGATGAGTAATATAATACAGGTGTGGAAAAAACAAGTAGGAGGACATCTAGTGGGAAAATCCAGAATGACGGGATTTGATAGTACCCCTATCAATAATATTTATGGCCTTGGGTACACTGTTGTCATACTGGGTTCATCCATCGGTAGCACAATACTCACCTACCTACAGATCACCATAGCATGTGTGACCAGTAAGAGCAAGGCATTAAACAGCCGGGCCTTGCAGACATGCTCCACACACCTTACTCTATACCTCATCATGATATTGTCAGGTCTCACTTCAGTTGCTCTGCACCGTTTTCCAGAGTGGTCAGAGCAGAGAAAGGTGGCCTCCATTGTGATCATGTCAGTACCCCCTGCTCTTAATGCTGTGATATATGGGCTGCAAATAAAACAGATCAGACAGAAGATTGTTACCTTGTTTAATAAGAATACAGTTACATTATTACTTGTTACTAATTTGAAATAGGCATTTCAACGAGCCAAATTAACTCCATTCTTAGATTATTATTTTGTAATGAACCACATTTCTCAATTTTTACATCAAAATGGTACTTCATTTGAAGTGCCAAAGAACGTGTTGCTTTATCATTACACAGTTTCAAAGTCTGAGCTTGCTTCAATTGTGTTTAGGTGTCATTGATAATTTTCAGGTTGCTTACCCTTATATATTGAGGTAGTAAATGCTGGCTGGCTCGTACTGCATGAAATGTATTATTAATTATTATGTGTAAATACTGACTAATGTATTTACTAATTGTATTTTCAGTTTTTCTCTTATTTGAATGCACAGCCTGAGTGGAACAACATTTTGTACATCTATGATAATATGTTTATTCATTAATATAGCACTTTTCAAACACAAGCACAAGTGTAAAATGAAATGAAAGTAATTATCCAGAAATTGTAGGAGTGATCTTGTTGATGGCACAAATGCCCAACGTGCTTTACCGATAAGAGAAAACCATACAATGCTAATGGTAATTGCAAAATGTATATTTACTGATATTTTAGTATATAAAAAATAATGTACAGATTATAATAAAAAACATGGTTAAAGAGATGCAAGAATGATGTTATTTCCCAAATTAATTATTAATAGTATTGGCTTTGCTGCTCAGCATGTATAATCATCAATGTTTAACTTGGGGAACTGAGTTCCACAGTTTGATTTAGTAATTTTAAAATGACACTTCATGTGAAGTGCCGAGGACAAATGTGTTGCTTTATCATTACACAGTTTCAAACCTTGAGTGGGCCTAAAGAAAGTCCTGGTACTCTGAGAGTTCCAGGTTTGTCACATTATGCAGGGAAAACTCTGCCAAATGTTTGATAAAAAGATGGTAGGATAAACAATTTGCATTGACTATAAATATGTTTATTGATGTTATCAAAGTTTATGGATTTTTTTTTTGTTTCAATTGAAGTGAATAATCAATAAATTAATGACCATAGATTTAGAAAGGCGTTTTAAGAAGGGTTCGGCAACTCCTCAAACTTGGTAAATTTGATATACATTTAAAGCAATTTATACTCATACTAACAATTTATTTTAACAGGGTCATACAAATGATGTACAAAACAAAAACAATATACTCCCCAGCACCATAGCTGTCTGAAGGTATGATGTTGACAGATAACCAAGAAGAAAAACATGACTCATCATGATACAAATTATAGTTATGCACATAGGCCTACACACCACACACTGTATCCCCATAACAACTGTCTGTTGTTCCACGATACCAACATGTCCCTATAAAAGGCATGTAAGTTCTTTAGGGTCAATTACTCACCCATTAAAAGTATATTGACTTTCACATATGATTGAGGTTGGAGTTCTCATCTAAAAAGGTAAAGCTGACACACACATACATCATCAGTGTACATCGTAATCTTGTGCTAACTGTTACAATTTTTTTTCATTGTCTCACTTATTTTGTTGTCATTATATAATAAGGATCATCATATATTGTGATTGTTATTATCTATGCACTTTCTATTTATGTTTTTCTTATTTTCTTTATTATCTTCTTAATTGTACATTGTTGAGAAAGCCAAAATTTACAAACAATTAAATGTTTAATAAATTAACAAAATTTACTACTTAGGGCAATGGCTCAATCATAAAGTTACCAACACATGCAAAGGAACAACATATACATTTTAACCCTTGATTGCAGGGTTTTCTTTTTAATGACAAAAAGCCAAATCAATTTATTCATTTCAATGCTAGTCCTTAAATTCAAAACATTATTGCCCTAATAAAAAAAGGTTTATCTTGTTAATCTTACATGCCTGTTGTATTTCTGTTTATTTTCTTTTACATTATTCCTACTGCAACTCTTTTTCTTTTTACTTTTGCTACAATTATTTTGCAATTTTGCTGCACTATATTGCATAAGAAAACACAGAATAACTTAATTTTCATTTTACATAAATGTTTATTTATTGATCAACTAGTAGGCCTACAACATATGTTTGCTTAAATTCCATTATTATAAATAAATCTGGTTGAATACATTTACAATCATATCAAGCTGTCCCACAGCAAATTACACATCATGTCTTCATGCCATGTCCTGTCAATTCACTTTATGTCACTCATGTTTAACTAGTCCTAGGCTCTGGAGCCATATGCGGCTCTTCCACCCCTCTGCAGTGGCTCCCTGTAGCTTTGGAAAATAAATAAATAAATAATGGCTATTTTTATTTCTTCTTTCAAAAGGAAACCCACTTATTTTGGAGCTCAAACGTTTTTTAATATTTTGTCATCCAAAATAAATGTCACATCCTACAACTACAAATTCCAGAATTGCAACAAACTATAGGATATTAGTTATTTTATATATAGTACAACTATATATACAACTGTATACGCTGTGTTATCTTCATTTTAGGAGTCAAATAGGTTTTGTGGCTCCAGATAAATTTTATTTGGTGAGAGAGGGACCAAAAATTGCTCTTTGATAGTGAAGGTTGCACACCCCTGAACTAGCCAATTAGTATCACTTCCATTTAGTTTCCATTTAAAAAAAATCATATTGCCAATCCGCTGTAAAGCAGCAGATTTACTTCTGATGTTACAAACATATAATGTTGTGGGTATTAATACCTATATTGGGATTTTTTTCAAATGGTGTAACGTGACACTCTTATTGCATATGATTTTATACATACAGTATATTAATACTAATAACCAAAGCCTTAGAACAATTTTAAGGATATGGTTTCCTAATAGGGGAAGATGGGGGAAAACACCTGCCTAAGAATAATTAAAATTTACTGTATAATTCAAGCATATTTGGCAACCAGTTTAGTATGTACAGGATCATGGTCCATAAACAAACACATTGTTTGGGGAAATAGATTGAAAAAGTATAATTTCATCCTATTAACTTGGTGAACTAGTGGGCTCTTTCATCATTTGTAAATCCACATTTGAAGTAGTCCTATAGTACTTAGTCTCTGCAGTGGTATATTAATGAGTGAGTGTTATAATAATTATGTTATAATAATGAGTCTCATAATGAAAATATGATACATGTATTTTCCACTTCCTAAGTGACAATTCAGCTTAGGCCTATATGAGATACAAAGTCATAATTATGAGATACCAAGTCACAATATTGAGATTCTTAGTCATACTTATGATATGAAAACTCATAATTAAGTGATTATAAGTCATCATTTAGATTCACTAAGTCACAACATTTTGGTAATTTATTTATTCCCTAGCCTGAAGCCCATCCTGATCATGTGCCCTCACATTTTGTTTCGCTGCATGGATCAGTCTGGACCTCTAGCCGCCCACATAGATTTCCCAAAATTACAATGTTTTTCAGGGCCAATCAGGGACTTTGTTGTAGTTGATGACTTAAATGGGCTAATCAGGGACTGCGTCGTAGTTGATGACGTAAAATACAGGCCGCCCCTGGCAAAATGGTAATGGCGTCCCCCGAATCAACGAGCGGTAACGTTAACTAGTTAATTAGTAGAGTAAACAAAGCCATAGGTGCATTTATTGCAGAAATAGACTCAATAACAACTAATAAACAAGAACAAGAGTTTGCACTAGCAGAGTTTCTTGGCAGAAAATGTTTTAGCCGTTCTAAACAGCACACCGTGATGGCGTCACGTTTTGATACGCTGATTGGCTGAAGGAGCTTGTCTGTGAAGGCTAGCACTCCCGCCAACTGAAATTGACGTGGGCGGCTAGAGGTCCAGACTGATCCATGTAGTGAAACAGAATGTGAGGACATGTGATCAGGATGGTCTCCAGGCAAATGATTCCCCCCACCAACCCCCAACTGGCAAAAATGGGCTCCCATACTTTTGTCCTCTCTCGTTACAACTGTCAAATCTTACCTACAGCAGCTTTAAGTTTATATAATAGGAATTAATTTCAACAACATTATAACAATTATTGGTTGGTATAATAGTACTCATTTCAACATCATAATTCTTATTACATTTAATAATGTTCATGTTTACAATTAACATTGATTTTGACCAGCTACCAGATCATGGAGAACCAGACATGGAGTGGAGAAATCTTACTCCTAGAGGGGTTAAAGGTCACCCCACAGTATTCCATTCCTGTCTTTATCCTCCTCTTCCTCATCTACATCTTCATCATGGTGTCCAACATTGGCCTGACAGTTCTGATCTCAGTGGAGAGAAGCCTTCACCAGCCCATGTATCTGCTTTCCTGCAATCTAAACATCAATGATGTCTTCGGTGCTACGGCCATTTTACCTCGCTTGATAAGTGACATATTTACAGAAAGTGCAGAGCGCTACATTACTTATATGGGGTGTGCAGTTCAAGCATTTTTCTTTCATCTTCACATTAGCACTTATCTCTCAGTACTGATGATCATGGCTTTTGACCGATACGTAGCTATCTGCAAACCTCTGCAATACTCCAACATAATGACGAACAAGATGGTGCTGAAATTGAGTGTATTTGCATGGGGCATGGTCCTATTCATGGTGAGCATCCTTATAGGCCTCTCTGTCCGTTTGTCTCGCTGCAGGAGTATGATATCAAATCCATTCTGTGATAATGCATCTTTATTCAAGCTTTCTTGTGAAAGTGTCTTGATCAATAATATTTACGGCCTTGGGTACACTGTTGTCATACTGGGTTCATCCATTGGTAGCACAATACTCACCTACCTACAGATCACCATAGCATGCGTGACCAGTAAGAACAGGGCATTAAACAGCAGGGCCTTGCAAACCTGCTCCACACACCTTACTCTATACCTCATCATGATATTGGCAGGTCTCAGTTCAATTGCTCTGCACCGTATTCCAGAGTGGTCAGAGGAGAGAAAATTAGCCTCCATTGTGACCATGTCAGTACCCCCTGCTCTTAACGCTGTGATCTATGGGCTGCAAATAAAACAGATAAGACAGAAGATTGTTACCTTGTTTAATAAGAATACAGTTACATTATTACTTGTTACTAATTTGAAATAGGCATTTGAACAAGCAAAATTAACTACCTTCTTAGATTATTATTTTGTAATGAACAGCTTATCTAAACTTTTACTTTTAATTTCAAAATTGTACTTCATATGAAGTGCCAAAGACACGTGTTGCTTTAGCATTACACAGTTTCAAAGTTTGAGCTTGCTTCTATTGTGTTTAGGTGTCATTGATAATTTTCAGGTTCCTTAGCCTTACATTTTGAGGTAGTAAATGCTGGCTGGCCCGTACTGCATGAAATGTATTATTAATTATTATTTGTAAATAATATTGTTCAGTTTCTCTTGTTTGAATGCATGTCCTGAGTGGAACAATATGTTGTACATTTACGATAATATGTTTATTCATTAATATAGGACTTTTCAAACATAAGTATATGTAAAAGTGTAAAATGAAATGAAAATAATTATCCAGAAATTAGGAGTCATCTTGGTGAAAGCATTAATTCCCAAAGTGCTTTACAGATAAGAGAAAACAATACAATGCAATATATTGTTAATTGCAAAATGTATATTTATTTATATTATAGTATATAAATAGAATGTACAGATTATAATAAAAACATGGGAAAAGAGATGCAAGAGTGATGGTTTTTCCAGAATGAATTATTAAAAGTATTGGCTTTGGTGCTCCACATGTTTAATCATTGACGTTTATATTAGGGAATGGAGTTCCACAGCTTGATTTAGTTACCTTGAGAAAAAACAGTGCAAACTATGAAACTGACAGTTATGCACATACTGGTCTGACCTCTAAGAAATCTGTTAATAAGAGGAACTGCAAACATTATTTTTCATAGCAACTAAAGCTTCATTGTAGTGAAATACCAACATTTGTTTGTCAGATTAGAGACGTCAGTAGAATATAAGGACACCCTAATTAAGTATTCCAATGTGACATCCGCTTCCTGTCCTAACTTCTTGCCCACTGTGGTGCTTTGTGTATAATATCCTAATTCCTATTGTTTCCACCCCCTGGGAAGGGTGAACTGTCAGCATTTGTTGGCAAGCGTGAGAAAACAATGGTGGGAGGGATGCTCATACCCTCAGGGGAGTAAATGACATTATTGGGGGAGTGATTTTAAAAGAAAAGGTTTAAAAGGGTGTGTGTGTGTGTGTGTGTGTGCTAGGCTAGTAGTAGTATTCAGTCATCCGTCGCGGGCATACACATTTTTCTCAACATGGACGTCGCAACAGCAGAACTGCAGGACAGCGTAAAGCAGCCATCTCTAGGTATGTGGAGCTATCGTACACCACAATATATCCATAGGTCTAAGGAAGGGGATATGCCCATGCCTAATGCTCCAATCAAAAGAATGAAGAACTCTGTAACTGGAGAAGATTGACGCACAGAATCTTCAATTGAGTACAAGGGCGATGAAGGCTATGAGTACGTAATTTCATTCAAGGACGGTTATGTCGTATTAAAAGCAAAAGACTGATGGGGATCTGCGTATGTTTACCAGTGATTGGCTACATTTCCATGCGAATGTACTGTATGTCCTGAGCTTGCTATTGAAGGATGGAGTAAAGGACCCTATGTCTCACAATGGCATGGTGGTTTGGGAGCCGAGATATACCGCATGGAGACAAATCTTTTTCTGAAGAGAAGAGTGATTTATTTATTTTCCGCCGATGCGCTAATTCTACACTTTTTCTGAGCAACCGTGACCCGATTTGCATCGACAGGCACCTGTCCCATAACAGTGCTACAGCATCTGATTGTTGGTTTGACACTGTATTTTTTATTCAGTGGTGTGATTTGCCCCAGATACAAGCAATTTTTCAGGAGATTGACAGAGTTGTCAAGCAGTACCTCTGCACGCGTTCTTACGGAGAAATTAAAAAACAGCTATTTATACCAGTTTCTGATGAAGAGTTTGCAGCGGATCTCAGTAATGGTCTAATGTGTAGTGCGACCACAGCAATCACACAACTAAAGAAAATGGTGAATATTTAGAAAAGGCCCCAAAAATGTGTTTTTTTGTTGGTGTCTAAATGTTAATTTTTATGTTATACAGATCATGATAGTGATGATCTACATGCACAATATGGCGACGAGAACATGCACAGTGGAGATTTAGGTGGCGTTAAAACTAATGACTGGTTACAAGACTTTGCCAACTATCTGGGGGGAAAGAATCGTACATATCTACAGGAGGAATTGGACAAACAGCTGGTGGTGGATGAGGGTTGGACCTTACGACACAGCGTCTAAACCCTGAATCCCTGGGTGTTTTGAGAGTCGTGACATGTGTATGTGTGGAAGCCATCATCAACAAGAAGGTCCGGGCAGACTGTTGGAGATGTGCGTACCACAACCCAAGCCAACGACGACATGATATATATGTTTTGGATAGAATGACTGAAATAAGAGAAAAGCATGTCACCTCTGAACCACCTGAATCAGAGTAAAATATTTGACGCATCACTGATATGGGGTCGTACATGGGGGGTGTAAACTGTTATTTAAAATGGGTAATTTGATTATTATGGTTATGACACGTTTACAAAGTCTGTATCCAATAGGCTTGCTGTTCTGATGTATAGTGTAGTATATTGGATATACTAACTATTAACTAATAACTATTAACTGGACTGCCACAGACTTTGCTCATTTATTGAGAACCCGAAAACGGTGTCTCTCCTGAATAACGACCATATATCAACTGGCTACCTCAGGGTAGAGAGCGGTAGGTTACTGTACCCAGAAATGGCACTACTGCCCCTAGTGGTCAGATGTAAGTATCCCACTCTACAATATTCCTCCCCCCTTAAATCTGAACTAACCGTTTTCAGATTAAACACTGTACCATGTAATATGCACTTTCCAATGACATTAACCATAAAAATAACAATTCAACTTGAAAACAACTTGTACTCACTTCACTCAATAACATTACACTCTGTTTACCTGAACAACCATTTGAACTGTTTTTAAAAACAATAAACAAGGCTGTGTGAGTGTCCCATGTCTTTTTCTTTTCATATACACTCACATAATGTCTTTGTTTGAAGCAAGGGTAGACTACCTTACTTCCTAAAGGAGATAAGGGCGCATTCTAGCCCATGAGAAGGAATCTCATTTACCTCCCCAACTCTCCAAACTCTCCACTTTAAGTGAACCACCAGGTCTGTTGAGTGTAGTGACCGCACCAGTGACCCGCACCAGTAACACCAGTAACAGGTGCATTGTCTGTTTGTGGCACCTGTGTCCTGTGGCACCTCACTGTCTGGTGGACTGAGCTCTATGTAGTCGTCCTCGTCTGTTTTGTCTGTCATTGGCTCTGAACCGTCATTTTCCTGTCTGCTGAACAGCTGGTCAACATGCCGACGTACCACTCGACCATTCCCCAATAATACATTGTACAACACGGGCCCTGTGATCTCCTGAACCAGCCCCGGTATCCATTTAGGGCCATACCCAAAATTCTTGGTATACACTAAGTCTCAGACAACAAAACTGCAAGCTTTTGTGTGTCTGTTATGGTATGTTTTCTGTCCTGCTTGTTTAGCCTCCACTTTACTCTTTAGATCTGGGTGTATCAGGTCTAATGTGCATCTCAATTTCCTTCCCCATCATCATCTCAGCAGGGGAAAGTCCAGTGGTGGACTGTGGACTTATACGATAACTAAACAAAACTCTATTCAGTTTTGTCTCCAATGTGTCACCTGAGCTCTTTTTCATTAGCTCTTTAAAAGTTTGAACGGCCCGCTCCACCAGCCCATTGGAAGAAGGGTGGTGGGGTGCTGAGGTGACATGTGTGATTCCATTCTTTGTCATGAACTCTTTGGTGTTCTCACCCATAAAACACTGACCATTATCTGAAACAATCATCTTTGGAATGCCGTGACTACTGAAACTGTTCCTGAGACTATCCATGGTAGCAGCTGACGTAGCTGAGCTCAATGGGTATACGTCCATCCATTTTGAGTGAGCGTCTACTATTACCAAAAACATCTTTCCCATGAAAGGACCTGCATAGTCTATGTGTAGCCTTCTCCATGGCTTACTGGGCTTACTGGCCCCACTCCATCCCTGGGATGGAGTGGGGCCAGTAAGGTGCTTTTCTCTGCTCTTGACATGTGGTGCATGATTTTACCTTCTTTTCAATGTCAGAATCCATATTGGGCCACCACATGTAGCTCCTTGGCCAAGCCTTTCATTCTTGTCATGCCGGGATGACTCTGATGCAGTTGTTCCATCATTGCTGTGCGTCCTCTCTCTGGAACGACGACATGGGCTCCCCACAGCCATTCTGGACACTGAGCTCATGCTGTCTCTGTTTGTAAGCAGCAAACTCATGTCCGTCATTGTGATTTGGCCAGCCCCTCAGTAGATACTCACGGATCCTGGACAGGACTGGATCTTTGGCTGTCCAGCTCTGGATTTGCTGCGAGGTCATCATTGGGCTGTTCTCCTGATCCAGCATTAGCACTCGTTCCTCAGGAGGCGGACTGCTTGGACACTCTGGGAGAGGGAGGCGGCTGAGAGCATCGACGTTACCGTTGTCCTTGCCTGCTCTGTAAGTAATGACATACTCATATGCTCGTAATGTTACTGCCCATCTCATTATTCTCGGAGATGCCCTTTGTGGCACTGCTTTCATTTCATTCAACAAACTGATAAGAGGCTTATGGTCAGTACAGATTTCAAACTTCCTCCCATAGAAGTATTTATGAAACTTCTTCACGCCAAATATGATAGCTAACCCCTCCTTATCAAGTTGTGAATAGTTCATTTCAGCAGGTGAGAGTGTGCGTGATACAAACCCTATAGGCTTCTCAGCCCCATTTGGCATATGGTGAGACAATACCGCTCCAAACCCGTAGGGCGAGGCATCACAGGATAGTATCAGTACTTTCCCTTCATCATAATGTACCAACACTCTGCTCGACTGTAACATTTCTTTGGATTGGTTGAAGGCCCGTTTTTGCTCTGACCCCAACACCATGGCTAGTCCTTCCTAAGCAGCTGGTGCAGAGGAGCCAATAGGGTAGACAACTTCGGTAGGAACCTATGGTAGTAGTTTAACAGTCCCAGATATGCTTTCAATTCCGTGACTGTAGTAGGCGCTGGTGCATCCCAGACCGCCTTCACTTTCTCTGGCACTGAATGCAGCCCAGTAGCGTCCACCCTGTGTCCTAGGAATGTCACTTCCTTCTCCATGAAGTTGCACTTACTCCGTTTCAATCGTAGCCCTGCCTCCTCCAGCCGTTGTAACACTCTGTCCAGTGTACGGATGTGGACCTGATCATCAGTTCCTGTCAGAAGGATGTCGTCGAGATACACTGCACACTGGGGAATCCCCTGTAGAATCCCTTCCATAGTGCGCTGCAGGACTGGAGCTGACTCCGAAGGGTAACCTTGCATAGGTGAACAGTCCCTTGTGCGTGTTCACTGTGACATATTTCTTTGAGTCTTCATCTAGCCTTATCTGTTGGTAAGCATGACTCTGTAGCAATGTCCACTACTACATGCCACCTAGGTGGCTTTTCTCACTCCACCTAGGTGACTTTCCTCGGGCTCCTCCAAACCAATGGACACAGGGTGGTGATGTTGAAAATCCGGTTTATTGTAATGGTTGCATATAATGAGGCATGCAGATGGTGCTCCATGCTACCATGCCGGAGAGCTCTCTTTTTGAGTGTGTGTGGTGATGGCTGGTTTAACCTGTGCACACTGATTGCTCAATGTGCAACAGGTGTGCAGCCTCACCCAGCTCCAGACTTCAATCAGTCTGACTCGGGCCAGGTGAGGTTGCTTAAACCAGCCACCATCCACACACACTCCCACAGACTCATATCCAGTTTACTGATTTTTTCTCCCCCCGCTAGGGACGTGAACATGTCCTCCATTTTAGGAATGGGGTACTGTTCTAGTGATGACACTCTATTTACAGTCACTTTATAGTCACCACACAATCACACTGTATTGTCCGGTTTTAACATTGGGACTATTGACTGGGACACAGACTGAGAACTTCACTGGTTCTATGATCTTGTCCTTCAAGAGACGATCTAACTCAGCCTCTACCTTAGTTTTCATTACAAAAGGCACTGACCTTGGTTTGAAGAAGCGGGGTGTAGCATCACTGGCTACATGTATCTTTGCTGTGGCTCCTTTTAACGTGCCAAGCTCATCCTTGAACACCTGCTCATGTTTCTTTAACACTTCCTGTAAAGCATCTTTGCTGCCCATTATCTTATTCATTGTATGCCAGTCCACATCCAACTTGGTGATCCACCCTCACCCAAGCAGGTTTGGTCCTGACCCCGCTACAACTACCACTGGTAACTCTTTGACCATTCCTTTATTTTCAACTTTCACATTAGCTGACCCTAGAATGTCTACTTTTTGTCCTGTATATGTTTTCAGACTGATAGGACATGTACCTAGCTCTAGCACATTTGCCTTCTTCCATAGCTTAGCATACTCTGACTGTGACATTACTGTTACACTACAGTCGGTATCAATCTCATATTTTACAAAATATTGCCTGAGAGGAGGTACTTTGGGAATGGTAGTGTTCACACTGTGAATAGTAAATACATCCTCAATACTCCCCTCACTACTCTCTTCCTCTTCCTGTATGAAATGTGCACTTTTTGAATATTTCTCTCTCCCCCCTTTAATCTTTGTAGGTCCCTGAGCGCTCAATTTATCTTTCAATGTCAGATTGCAGGCCCTCTTCATGTGCCCTGTCTTACCGCAGTTGTGACACGTTTCTCCCGCGAACCTGCACTGGTTTGCCAAGTGGTTGTTTCCGCCACATCTGTAGCATTTAGTGCTCCCCCACTGCTGCGTCTTTGCGCGGGCGTCCACTTTGTAAATGGTCCCCACCACAGGTCGGCTCCCTTTTCCATCGCTCATAGAAGTCAAGTATTTTATGTCCTTGTTGGCCGCTTCCATGGCCAGCACTTTCTTTAGCGCCGTGTCAAACATCAAACCATCCTCTGACAAAAGTCTCAGCTGTATTCTGTCGTCATTTATGCAGCACACTAATCTGTCATGTAGCATCACTGTGAGCATGTCCCCATAGTTGCAGTCCTGCGCGAGCTTCCTCAGCTCCGCCACATAATCAATTACATTTTCCTCAGGTTTCCTATTTTGTTGGGTTGAATTTCCATCTTTGTACTATTTCACTCGGGTTAGCATTGAAATGGGATTGCAGTAGACTCACCAAGTCATCATATAACGTTTCTCCTGGCTTTGCCGGGCTCAGTAAGTTCCTCATCAATGCGTAGGTCTGCGCGCCCACACAGCTCAATAGGATGGCCCTTTTCCTTACAGCATCGTCTATCTCATTTGCAACAAAAAAAATCCCCAGAATTTCGTAATATTCTTCCCACACTTGTGTCTTGTGGTCAAATGCTGCCACCGAACCGAATGTGCCTGCCATCTTGTCTGTCGTCCAGTCACTGCTGCCAAAGAGAGAGCAAAGCATTCGCTTACTTAACCAACGTCGATAGCTTCACACCCTTAGCTTTTCCTAGCAACTAGTCTGTTACTGGGTTCCTCCGTCGCTTACTCAGTAAAAACGTCTTATCTTCACCGATTCAATATTCCGAATTATCCTCGTTGCCAATGTAGTATATTGGATATACTAACTTTTAACTAATAACTATTAACTGGACTGCCACAGACTTTGCTCATAACTCATTTATTGAGAACCCGAAAACCGTGGCTCTCTTGCAAAACGACCATACATCAACTGGCTACCTCAGGGTAGAGAGCGGTAGGTTACTGTACCCAGCAATGGCACTACTGCCCCTAGTGGTCAGATGTAAGTATCCCACTCTACAACATATAGTATGGTGGAAAATAGTAATGTTATTAATAGTAATGTTATTAAGCCTAGGGGATATGATACTGTAACTGTTCTAGGTTGCGTTGTTTGTGTGCATTGTGCTAATGTTGTGATTGGGTGCTCAGGAGAAGGGGGCGGGCCTTGGGGGGAGAGTTAGACGGTTAGAGATTGAGAGAAGTTCATGTTCGTTTGTTAAAGCGTTCGATAACGTGTGCCTGCCATTAATAAAAGGGAGTTAGTCAAAATAACCTGTGTAGTGCTTGGACGAATAGAAACAGGGTTGCTACATTTGGTGTCAGAAGTAAAACGACAACTGGACAAAGGACGTGACTTTGCCACACTCACTGCCCTAGCGCCTAGCGCCTGAGGTGTCCTTGAGCAAGACACTTAACCCCAACCGCTCCCCGGTCGCTGTGATTGGCTGCCCACTGCTCCCTTGAGGGATGGGTTAAATGCAGAGGAAAAGTTTCATTATATGTATGTGACAATAAAAGTACCTTTACCTTTACCTTTACCTTTACCTTTACATTAGCGCATGAGGCTAACTGCTTGAGCAAACAATAGTGATGGCGTCCGGTACAAAGCCACGCACGAGAACTCCGCCGGGCGATGGAGCGGAGATACAACGTGAGTGAGTCCACGAGGAGGCTAGCAGCTGAAGCGAGGTTCGGCCCCGGTGAGACACGTCGCGGAGACGCCGCGACAGCATCGCGGTGGGAGGAGACGAGCGGTGAGAGAGACGCCGGCGCACGCAGCACTGCTTTTAACGTGAAGACTCCGAAATACTCCGGTAAATCGAACTGGGAAGCATTTCAAGCACAATTATTAGCACAGGCTACAGGCTGGTCAAGGGAGGTTAAAGCCCTGCAGCTGGCATTATGCCTTACGGAGGATGCGCTGTCATGCCTCCTCGTACTTAGCCCTGAGGAGAGACAGGACTATGAGGCTTTGACCGGTGCCCTGCAGAGACGTTTTGGACAGTGTTCGCAACCAGGCGTGCTTAGGTCTGAATTGCGCAATAGGCGTAGGCAACCGGGTGAGCCACTTCGCACGCTGGCTAATGATATTGAGTGCCTCGCTAGGCGGGCCTACGCCCACATGCCGCCGCCGGTCCAGAGTGAGCTGGCCAGAGACCAGTTCATTCAAGCCCTCTTGCCCAGGGAACTAAGTGTGCAGACCCAACTAGCACTCCCCTGGACCATACAGGACGCGCTGGAACTGGCCCTGGAGAGGGAAGCTGTGGGAGCGGTGCTGCCAGACTGCCGGTTGATTGATGGTGTTGTAGTGTCGAAAACTGCTGTTGAGGAGAATGCTGCGGAAATAAAGCCAGCGTGGGTCACGGACCTGACGGAACTGATCCGTGCTGCCACCCTCCAGCCCACTCGCAATTGCCTGCCTACACCACCTCGGCGCCGCGCCATGGTCTGCTGGGGGTGTGGCCAACCTGGCCATCTACGCCGTCAGTGGCCCACATTTTCCGGAGCCCAGGGAAAGATATGGACCCCTGACATGGTTACCCGACCTGCATCGACCACCAGCGGAGGAGCCCAACAGCACAGCCGGGGGAACAGGGCTTCACTCCCCCCAGAAGCAGACGACGCCGTGTGTCCAGTGGTTGCGGTGGGTTGGACCTGTGTTGGGGGCTTTTGCCATGTCCCTATCACAGTGGAGGGGGTTGCATGCACGGCACTAGTGGATACGTGCTCCACTGCAACACTAGTCAGGCCCGACATTCTCCCAAGCAGTACAGTAGTACAAAAGACCTCAGTGCAGCTACGGACGGTAACCGGGGATTTAGCCCCCATGAGAGGTAGGGCAAAGGTTAACCTTAAATTGGGGGGGGGGGTATCTGTGATCTTTGAGGTATGGGTAGCTGAGGTGCAAGACCCCTGTATAATAGGTTTGGACTTTTTGAGAAGTGCGGGCTGCCTCATAGATCTGAATGACAACACACTCAGTTTGCCTAGGGGCCCTAAAGTCAACATAGTCCCACCCCCACAACCCAGTGTGCCGCACCTACTAACTGTTAGCACCTCAAAACCACATGTAACGCGCAGTACCAACCCTCCTCCGCATGCCCACCCGCATCCCACTACCGCTCCAACCCCAAGCCCCTTTCAGATCCCTGCGAGGGAGGAGAGCAACCATCCCATCTCCCCGGCCACAGAGGGAATAGCATACCGGCTGTCCGTGGTGAGGGAGATCTGGAGACAGAACAGTGAGGGGCTGACCGACCAGCAGCAGATGCAGCTGTGGCAGGTACTGATGGAGTTCAAGGACCTGTTTGGTCTCAATGAGGAGGAGGTAGGCCTGACGCACCTGGGTCAGCACGAGATAAACACCGGTGACGCACAACCTATCAAAATGCGTCCCCGGCGTCTTCCCCTGGCCCGACAAGAGGCTGCAGACAAGGCGCTGGAGGAGATGCAGAAGGCTGGGATTGTTGAACAGCCAGAGAGCCCGTGGGCTGCACCAGTGGTCATGGTCCCCAAAAAGAGCAGCTCCAGATGTTCTGCGTGGACTACAGGCCCCTCAACAGCGTGACCAAGAAAGGCTCCTACCCCCTCCCTCGGATTGATGAGTCTTTGGACCTGGTGGCAGGTTCGACATGGTTCTCCTCGCTGGACCTGCGGAGTGGGTACTGGCAGGTGCCCCTCTCCCCGGAGGCTCGACTGAAAACGGCCTTCTATGCGGGTGGGGGTCTGTGGCAGTTCCCTGTCCTCAGCTTTGGTCTGTGCAACGCCCCTGCCACATTCGAGCGCCTGATGGACAGGGTGCTAGCCGACATTCCTAGGCGGGAATGCCTTGTGTACCTGGATGATATCCTGGTCCATGGAAGCTCGTTCCAGGCGGCACTTGGAGCACTGTGGAAGGTGCTCCAGAGGGTGATGGCGGCAGGCCTCAAGTTACACCCAGACAAGTGTCACTTTTTGAGGAGGGAGGTGATATTTCTAGGACACAAGGTTGGCGGTGAGGGCGTTGGGACTGTCGAAGAAAAGATACAGGCAGTGAAAGACTGGCCAACACCTGCCGACCAGGCGCAGCTGAGGAGCTTCCTGGGCCTTGCTTCTTACTACAGGAAGTTTGTGCGTGGTTTCTCCTGCACAGCCGCCCCTCTGTATCGCCTTCTACAGAAAGATACTGACTTTTCATGGACAGAGGACTGTCAACAGGCCTTCACCTCTCTACAAGAGGCGCTGATAACAGCCCCTATCCTGGCCGCACCCGACCCCATCCTACCATTTGTGGTCGACACAGATGCCAGCAATGTTGGCATGGGCGCTGTCTTAGCTCAGGTAGGGCCAGGTGGAGAGAGAGTGAGAGAGAGAGCGTATTTTAAGTCCTTTAACAAAGCTGAGCAGCGCTATTGCGTCACGCGGCGAGAGTTGCTCGCTGTCGTGATGGCGATAAGATATTTTAAGTACTACCTGTGCGGCCGGCCCTTCACCGTCAGAACTGACCACGCCGCCCTCCAGTGGTTGATGTCCTTCAGGGAGCCGGAGGGACAGATCGCCCGCTGGTTGGAAGAACTCCAGTCGTACTCCTTCACAGTTGTGCACAGAGCCGGGGCCCGCCACACTAACGTGGACGCCCTGTCTCGCCGGCCCTGTGTATCTGGCGGTTGCCGCCATTGCGAGCGGAGTGAGGCACGTGAAAGAGAACTGTGTGAGGAGGAGAGCTGCAACTTGCACTGGGGCTGTCCGACCTCCTAGGCGCTGGAGGTGGTAGATGTGGCGGAATGGAGGACCCAGCAGGCACAGGATGTAGACCTGGAGCCTGTACTGCAGTGGGTGGAGTCGGGGAGTCGACCCCCCTGGGAGCGGGTGACTGGCCGCCCACCGGCAATCAACCGACTGTGGGCCAAGTTTGATGCACTGCGTGTCAGAGACGGCGTGCTACAGAGGGAGCCGGCCACCGGAGAGGAGAGGTGGCAGGTTGTTGTTCCCAGGGCACTTAGGGAGGCAGTGCTCAAAACCGCTCATGGGACTGTGGGGGCGGGGCATTTTGGGGTCTCTAAAACGCTCCGACGCCTCAGACAGGGGTTTTATTGGGGGCAGTTCAAAAGAGACGTGGAGGACTTTTGTCGCCGCTGCGATGCATGCGCCGCACACAAGGGCCCCCTAGACCAGTCTCACGCTCAGCTACAGCAGCAGGCAGCGGGGGCACCAATGGAGAGAGTGGCTGTAGACATTATGGGGCCCTTTTCTCGCTCAGACAAGGGGAACCGCTATGTACTTGTAGCAATGGACTATTTCACAAAATGGCCTGAGGCCTATGCCCTCCCTGACCAGGAGGCAGAGACAGTTGTTGACGCCTTGGTTGAGGGGATGTTCACACGGTTTGGCGCTCCAGAGATTATTCACAGTAATTAGGGGCGCAATTTTGAGTCAACGGTGTTTGCCACCATGTGCAAGCGGCTGGGGATGCACAAAACCCGGACAACAGCCCTGCACCCTCAGAGCGATGGACTTGTTGAGAGGTCCAACCGAACCATCGCACAACAGCTTGCTATCCTCTCAGCTGAACACCAACGTGACTGGGACACACACATTCCACTTGTGCTGATGGCCTACAGGTCAGCGGTACAGGACTCCACATCCTGCACACCAGCCCTGCTCATGCTGGGGCGGGAGCTGCGAACGCCAGCAGAGATGGCATTTGGCAGACCCCCCGACACCCCTGCCGTGGCCCCTGGGAGAGAGTATGCCAGGAGGCTCCAGGACCGCCTGGAGTCTGCACACGCCTTCGCACGGGATTTGCTGGGGCTGGCATCAGACAGAAGAGGAATTATGATGTGAAGTCCTAGGGGCGGGACTTTCAGGCTGGGGAGCTGGTGTGGGTGTACAGCCCCCGCAGGAAGAAGGGACGGTGCCCTAAGTTGGACTGCCACTGGGTGGGCCCCTGTAGGGTGTTAGAAAGGATGGGGGAGGTGGTTTACCGGGTTCAGCTGCCACCTAGAGGCAGAAAAGTGGCGCTGCATAGGGACAGGCTTGCCCCTTACAGGGGTGGGGCTTCCCTCACACCGAACCCTGAGCCCCCTTCCCCTGCCCCCCCGCAGCCCCCTGCTACACCAGAGAGGAACCCGACCTCTCTGGACAGTTCGGCTGCTCCACAGCTGGGGCGGCGGCCGCGGAGACGGAGGCGGGCTCCCAGCCGGTTTGAAGACTTTGTTTGCCCCCTCGGGGTCGAGGGACTTTCTCGGGGGGGTGCAGTGTAACGGTTCTAGGTTGCGTTGTTTGTGTGCATTGTGCTAATGTTGTGATTGGGGAAGGTGGCGGGCCTTGGGGGGAGAGTTATACGGTTAGAGATTGAGAGAAGTTCATGTTATTGTTTGTTATAGCGTTCGATAACATGTGCCTGCCATTAATAAAAGGGAGTTAGTCAAAACAACCTGTGTAGTGCTTGGACGAATAGAAACAGGGTTGCTACAATACTTTTATCAATCATAATATATATGTATAAAACACATGTATAAGGATTGGAATGACATGGTGAAAAGATGCTCATATGACATGAAGCCTATGGATTTAAAGCTATCTGAATTAATAAACTATTTTGGGGAAGTACCACGTTGATAGGGTATGCCTTAAGATTGTATCCATCCCTGCTGGAAGTAGAATATGCAATCAGGACAATCTGTTTGTAGGGCAAATTCCGAAGATGATTAATATAGGTTTTCTGGATAACGAATCATTTATAGGAAGTTATAATAGGAATCCATTCAGATATCAGCATTTCGATACAGATTTGTTAGCCCTTTACTGTGATGGACAATCATTTCCAGCTAAACCTTTTCAACCTGACTTTAGAAATGAGCTGTATACCAGAGAATACGTATTTCCAGCTTATTCAGGCCACAGGCCGTCAGCTGAAGGATAGAGACATAGCCATTAATCGCAAAGAATTTGGGGATGGCTATGTGTTGTTTTGTTTAAAGCTTGAAGCAGATGAAGGATGTTAACAACACGTGTCGCTTGTCAGAACAGGCAACGTATGGCTTGAAGTACGATTCAGCAGATCTTTGGTTAGAACTGTCAATTTATTATGTTATGCTGTTTATGATTCTGTTATAGAAATATCGAACAGACGTCAGGTATTATTGGACTATTACTGAAAAAGCGGTTGTAATATGAATACTATTGAGCTAACAGCTGTCGGTCAGAAGATTGCCCGCAAGGCTTCTTTTCTGGGGGCCGTGGCGTGCAACCACCTGCCTAGAGCCGTTCATCAGCTACCTGCAATATTGGTGGCTAATACAGAACCTTCAAAATTAGATGGTGCCCATTGGCTGGCTATATATATTACAGCACAAAGACAACAATCTTTTTTTGACTCCTACAGAAATCCCCCTACATACTTGGAATTCCCGGATGCCATACAACAATTTCTTAAACATAGCTGTAGTGATGTAATTTATTCTACACAACAGGTTCAGGATAATTTAAGTACAGCCTATGGACAACATTGTGTATTTTTCTTGTTTAATATGTAAAGAGGTATATCCTACCATACGTTTTTGAGAATGTATGACGATAATCTACCCCGTAATGATAAAATGGTATATGACTTTGTTAATCGGATACCTAATAATTCTAATGTTTCATAATTTGATGTGTGTCCAGTCGTGTAGCAGTGTGTGATATGTAACATGTATTTTGAAAATAAAAAGACAACATAGACAAGCAAATATTTTGTTATTCAATTTTATTCATGTCTGAAACAATTATTTCCAAAAAGGTTACATTCTTTGGTCATTTTTAAAAACATCAGCATGTATTTATTAACACAGAAAGTATATATATACAAATTGGGGCATTCTGGTGAGACGCATACAATAATATAAAATAATTATAAAAAAAGAAAAAAAAAAGATTGGAGTTTAGGTGAACTAAAGGAGGGGGCCGTTTCCTTACGTTTTCTCCTTTTTTGATACAGAGTTTGATTGTTCAACACAACTTATTTCAGGTGTAGCTCCATGACTACTATCAGTGCCCTGATTCTGCCCTGATTCTGTTACATCATCACTATCCAAAATATCGTTGTTCTTATATAGACTAATAATCTGTCTTAGTCGTTTACTAGGTATATATGCTGTTGGTCCATTTATATTGGCTAAAGATTTCAAAAAAGCATTCCAGCCATGGGGTCTGGAAGAGTCTAAAATATTGTAGGGGGACGTAACATTCTTTAACAAATCATACATATGAGACCCCTTTTTAGTTTCTCCTTTTATTAAAATTTCTCCCTTGTCGGTCCATGATACATCATTCGATTTCTTCAATGATTCCAATATATACACCATGTTTCTCTTGCTTTTTGGAGGTATATGTTTCATCACCTTATCAAAAATATGATCACCACCACCACTACATCGTCAGCATGACCACTACCCACCTCAGAAAGTGATAGAGTCAACCCCCCTTTCTCCTGTTCCCCTTGTTTAACCATTGCTAGATAACGCTGTAGAACAGCTCCATACTTTTGGGCTTTTTCATGCAGGTCAGTATCTGGTATGTTCAACACCAGCTCCATAGCTTAATCCAATTCATTTTCAGCAGTCTGTCTAACAGAATCGCGAAGGCTGGTATGTTTTAAGGCATTGAGCTGATGCTGGGGAACTAGATACATCTTCTGAGAATGCTCCATAATCACAAAAGAGGGGTTTTCCCCCCTGGTTAACCCCCTCTTGAGAAAAAGAGGGGGATTTATTTTAGAAATCACCACATTCTTACTTGCCAATAGCCTGATGTCCTTTTTTGTTTCTGTAATCTTTTGTGCTGACGGGGAGACAATGGTCTCCTGCCTTGTAAAATGTTCAATGCTATTTCACACAGAGAGTCTTTGGCTTCATCAAAGCTTCATCGTTGGCTGTAAAGAGAATAACTTTCCGTAGAGCTGGTGGCGCTTTATATAACAACTTTAAACGGTCTCTGTTTCTGATTGTACGTGATGACATTGTTTACAGCTAATCACATTACTGTCTTGGTGTATACAACTTGTTGGTCTGATAAAATAGCGGTTCTAAGTCTCATGTGGTCAGGGGTCTTGGCTTTAAAGTCAACAAGCAAATATCCATAAGGTAAACAAGTAGCATCGTTAAAGGACTTCAAAAAATACTAGGTCTTACATGGAAACATCTGCCTGGCTATTAACAAAATCTGATATTTGTCACAAGGGTTTTTAAACAATACCATGTAATTTGTGTTTAAGCTTATTGTTCTACTAAATTTACCTTGCATGAATAAATTCTGTACCAGGTACATACAACTGAGGTTACGATGGTGTACATATTTTGTAAAAACATGCTGAACCTCTAAATTATTGCTAGCATCCTTCACTAGTCATCAATGAGAAGATTTCTAGTATGGGTTGGCAAGATTGAATCATCACAAAGAGATGTTGGGATCCCTTCTACAAAATGAATGACTCTTATTTTTAACAAATGGCCGTTTTGTTTTGGTGTGTGTGGTAGGCATAGCATTTAGGACCTGTAGAAACATACTCAGGGATGTAATCTTCATGCTCAGTGTCAAACATGTCCCCATCATTAAGCTCATCTGTCAAGTCACCCAGGTATGGGCCTATAGGGGCCATATATCCATTCACCCCCACCAGAAAAAAAAATGACGCTTTCTGTGTCACAGTAAAGGACACGCTCCTTTTTCTAAAGCGTCGTATAGCATAAGCCTTGCGTGGGCGGTAGTCACAGCCCCCACAACCACGTTACCATCCTGAGCCCTTGAGAGTCGTGCATCTTTGTGTTTCCATTGCACCATAGCTATTTCATCAGAGATGAAGCAAAAGTGACTGACATGGTAGTTGTCGCTGAACATTAGCTGTGTAAACCTTTCAGGATCAGAAATGAACTCACATGAGGGTAGGTCTGTGCGCAACGAAAAGCAACCCCATAAACTGTTCAGAATTAACTTGGTACAACTACGCATGGCTTTGTTTACACGCATGTTGCCCGGATCTAACCGAATGCCTTCCTCGGCATGGTAGTTTGCCACATAAAATTGGCGTTTCGTCACAGTATCCACTGTGCTGGGGTATTCTGAAGCCTCCTGCTTACACGCCAGAGTGGTGTATGCAAAAGGATATAAACCTGCACACTCAATAAAAGTGTCTCGATAGATGCATTGTGCATGCATGGTTCACGCAGGATAACCACATCGTTGACCCCATAACGACACAACTCCCTCTGGAAGTTAAAGGTGCGGTGACGCAGAGATCTGTACCTAATGATGAATTTATCCTTTTCATCAGAAGTCATGGAGTCAAAACCATAGTATGATGGCTCAGGGTAAGGCCCTTTGTAGAACTAATTCTCCCTTGTGTTGAATTTATGAGGAAAATTACCTTTTTCCATATCATCAAATCCAAGAGCAGATGGTGTTTTAGCCAGATGCATGGGGAGAAAGCTAAACGAGTCAATCCACCTCTGACAGTATGCCTTATCACCCATCAGGATAACTCCACTACCACGCATGGTCAGTGAGGGGATAATACCCTGTTTGGTGAAATAATCCAGCATAATGTAGCTGTCAAATCCAGATGCATTGTGTGCTATGATACTTGAACTGATCTATAGCGCTTGACAAACTTATCAACACAATCTGCACCACTAGCATACCAGTTCTTACCATCAAACGTCATAGCTGACACAAAGTTTGGCTCGTGCCTACCATCATGATAACGCGTCTCAAAAATCATAAAAAATATATTTATTTTCTGGGGGTTCAGGCTCAAGAGACTGGATGTAGCACTCATGGTTTGTATTGCTGGTTAGAACTTCACAACAATGTATGCACTTTTCTGCACAACACCAATGGTCAGGGAGATCCTCAGTAGCTTATGTCTTTCTACGGGCTACAAGGTACTGTCTACAACACCTATCACAATACTTGGCATGTCTACAAGGTACAAAACCGTATGTCGGTGACTTTTGCTTGTGCGTGTCCTAACAGAGCTTTGACCGACAAATACGACCACAATCCTTACACTTTATCAAACTGCCTGTTTGGCTATTACATACTGTCAAACAAACACTGCAGTACCATGAACATTTGTGCACAAGAATTGAATGGAATGTTCTGTAACAATATTTACACACATGGTTTGCACCAAAGAATGCCGTCCGGTTTTCTATAAGGTGGTAGTGATTGTCATGCAGGTACAGCCAGATTGTTTTTGGGTGTTGTACAGGATGTGTCTGAAACATTTCTAACTTCTTGAAAGCAGAGTTGTGATTAAATATCAATATTTTTGCATCTACTGTATATGCTTCTCAAAATTGGATACATCGGAAAAACCAACCTGATGACTGGGTCATAACCTAGGGCCTTGTGTATTTCTTATACACAATACCACTTTATCCTGTTCAGACATCGCCCCTGATCTATCCGACAGCTCTGCATTAAGAAAATGTGCAAAACATAGTGAGAAACACAGATTGTTGTGTGTGTTGTTAGGTGTGTAGAGACTTAATTTTTTCTTTCATATAATTTCATTGTAGGGTATGGATTTTAACTTGACACGACTGCCCCCCCCCCCCCCCCCCCCCGCCCCCCTTTTATTATGAGCTCCTGTGATAACATACTCGAATGCATCATCTGTCAAACTTGTAGCATTACTCTGCATGACTTGGGCTATCTGTTCTAAAAACAAATCAGCATTGTAATCGTCACCAGCCATGAGTACAGCCTGTACATCACTGGTTGGTGACGATCCCTGCAGGGGGACGTTTAAAACGCTTCCACTATCAGTACTCTGAGTGCAATGTGTTATGACACCTGTCAACCACTCTGATAAAATTAGGTTCTTCTTCTAAATTTTGAAGAGGGATACTTCTTAGATCTTTAGGCTGTTTAACCTCAAAACCATTAAAGTAGGGAAATTACTGTGTACGTAGCACATCATCTCTAGCTGTAGCCCCATTCTCTGTGATTACCCCACCAGTCTGCATAAATGCCTCATCATTTACAACAGCCCTAGCATGCACATCATTAGTCCTACATTCAACCTGTTTTGGATCTTTTTCTACACCCATCTCGGCCCCCACCACTTCAACACAGTCGTCGTCACTATCACTGATATTATCACTACTGCCCCCATAAAGCACACCATCCAGTCCATCTATCTGTTCTGCTTTGTCTAGCGCCTCTAGTGCCCCATGCATATACTCCTCCTCTAACATAGGTCACTAACAGGCGGACTGCGGTCCGGACCCAGAAGCCGTCCCATACGGACCCGGACCTACCACCAAAACAGAAGGTTATGATTTAAAACCTGACGGGGCGCTTCTATTTTAACCGGCGCAGCTTCTGTAGTCTTTACGGTAGCGGTTTAGTGGCTGAGGAAACGCACAGACCAATTGCATGCGAGCTAAGCCAACCCACGTGATACCACATGAGAGTTAGAGGCAAGTTACACGAAAAGACGGCAGAAAGAAAAAGAAAGATAGCTATACAGGAGAAAACAAAGGGAGAGAGACAGACGAGTGAGACGGAGAAAGGAAGATATATAACCGTTAGACGAGTGAGACGGAGAAAGAGAGAGATACAGACGAGTGAGAGATCCAAACGAGTGAGAGGGAGATACAGACGAGTGACGAGAGAAAGATAAGGAACAAATGGCGCTCTCCAAAAAAAAGAAAAGTGGACAGTGAAAATAGAGCATTTAATTCATAATGGACTGACTAATTTCTGTTCATACTTCCCACTGGGAGCACTAAACCAGTGTGTCGCATATGTTCAGAAACCATGGCACTTATTAAAAGTGCCAGTGTGAAATGCCATTATGAGACAAACAAAGGTTTTGAACAAACAAATCAAATCTCAAATCTGAAATGAGATCAAAGAAAATAAGTAATCTCAGAGCCCAATATGACCAGTCCACCAGGATCCTGAGCCACACATTCACTGCCCAACAACGTGCTCATGAGTGTTCCCTCAGAGTTGCTTGGATTTTGAGTCAACACAAAAATCCATTTACTGATGGAGGGGTTGTCAAAGAATGCATGAGTGCAGTAGCTGAAACACTACTTGAGGGAAAACAAAAACAAGAGCTTTGTGATAAAATAAAGCAAATACCCATGTCTGCATCATCTGCCACAAAGAAAAGTGAAATGCTAACTGAAGCCATGTGTGGGAGTGTGTGGATGATGGCTGGTTTAAGCAGCCTCACCTGGCCCGAGTCAGACTGATTGGAGTCTGGAGCTGGGTGAGGCTGCACACCTGTTGCACATTGAGCAATCAATGTGCACAGGTTAAACCATCCATCACCACACACACTCAGAGAGAGCTCTTCTGCATGGCAACATGGAGCACCATCTGCATGCATCATTCTACGTAACCTTTACAATAAACCGGTTTTCAACATCACCACCCTGTGTCCATTGGTTTGGAGGAGCCAGAGGAAAGTCACCTAGGTGGAGTGGGAAATTCCACCTAGGTGGCGTGTAGTAAGTGGTCTTTGCTACACCATGCATAAGGCACCATGTGTAGGCTTAGCTGTGGATGAGTCCACTGACATATGTGACAATGCTCAGCTGTTAGTGTATGTCAGGTTTTTCAACATAGACCAGAAAGCATTCTGTGAAGACCTGTTAGGTGTCACTCCCCTTCAGACCCCTTTAAGGAGATAACAAAGAGAGGAATAGAGCCAAAACAAGTGGTTTCAATAACCACAGATAGAGCCCCTGCTTTGATATGGAGAGAGAAAGGAGCTGTAGCAAGACTGAAAGAGGACAATCCTGAGCTCATAGCTTACCATTGCATCATTAATCAATCTGTCCTCTGCGCCTCCCTGTCAGATGAGCATGCTGAGGTGATGAACACAATGATGTTTTTTCTCAGGGCATCCTCTTCCTACCAGCATCGCATGCTTAGGGACTTCCTCAGAGAAGTTGATGCCATTGCTGATGATCTTTTGCTGCACAACAATGTGAGATGACTCAGTAAAGGCAGGGTGTTTGAGCGCTTTTGGTCCATCAGGACGGAAGTAGCAGCTTTCTTGGCAGAGCTTAGAAGTCAGAAGGCAACACAGTTCTCTCTTTTTAGTAAATGAGAAACAGATGGATAATGTGGCCTTTTTGGTTGATATCACTTCACATCTGAATGAACTGAATTTGAGGCTATAGGTCAAGGACAATTCAATTGCTGAACAGATGACAGCTGTCTGCTCCTTTCAGAAGAAATTTGAGGTGTTCAAGGAAGACTTGCAGGGAGACTGTGCACCCTGTGTTCCCATCAGTTCAGGGACAGAGAGATGTCTTCTTTTGTTGACTTTATTGATAAGCTGATCGTAAACTTCAGCAACTGTTTTGACAGCTTCAGCTTTGGACAGCAGCTCACCATGTTCATTCAGAACCCATTTCTCATTACAGATGTCAGGGGGTTCTCAAAGGAAGTCACACAGCACTTTAAATGGGTAAATGCTGGGCCTCTCCAGTTGCAATTGGTTGATCTCCAAGCAGATGTGGCCCTGAAAGAGCAGTTTGTAAGAACTGACCATTCCACTTTCTGGCTCCAAATGGTCTCTGAGACAGCTTTCAGGGTGGGGCATTAGCTCAGGAGTTAAAGCGGGTGGACTGGCAATCGGCTGGCAAAAATCGGAAGGTTGCTAGTTCGAGCCCAGACTTCAACTATGTCGAGGTGTCCTTGAGGAAGACACTTAACCCCAACCGCTCCCCGGGCGCTGTGATTGGCTGCCCACTGCTCCCTTGAGGGATGGGTTAAATGCAGAGGAAATATTTCACTATATGTATGTGTATGTGACAATAAAAGTACCTTTACCTTTCCCAGGTCTGAGGAAAGTAGCCCTGTACATCTTGAACCTTGTTTGGCAGCACATACAACTGCGAGCTTTCTCCACAATGAACATCATCAAAACCAAATATTGCTCCAGGCTCACCAATGAGCACCTCCACATGTGTATGAGAATGGGCCTGACCCCATTCTCATACACATGTGGAGGTGGGATTTGCTGGCTAGTTTAATCTGTTAGCTGATCATTTCCATGTCTTCTGATGGCTCTCAGTGGGAGGTCAATAGCTGGTAAAACGATGGCACCAGGTTTTCTACCCCTTGCAAGCAGGGGTGTGGGTGGTGTACCTAAATAAAAAGAGTATAAGACAAAAATAAAAACAAGGCATTAAAACACCCCTTTATAGTTAGAAAGAATAACAGATATATTCATTTTATTAAACATAAAATGTGTTTTTGCTAGCTTGCCCTTGCTGGTAGACGCCCCCTCGTTTACTTTAAAGCTAGTCAACTCCTCAGCAGGTCGTTTATTCTTCCTCAAAGGCCCCAAATCAAACAAACCTACCACACATCGGGGAACCGGTTAGTCACATTGTCTATGCATAAATTAAAAAAAATAAGCAGCAGAATATTCAGAGATGATAAACATACATGAACGGTCCTCTGCCTGTTGCTTCTTATTCTGCACCATGTCGTTTCAGTCACCTAACAACTTTATCAACCAAATATAAAACAGTTACACAAAGTCATTGACCTGATATGTCTAAATATATAACTACGTTTTTAGGATATACTCACTGTAGATCAGCGGCATGTTGGCAGCTTGGTGCCTCGATGTTTTGCCGTCTAAAACCAAAAGTCTTGTTGCGCGTTGCCGGGCTGTTCTCCTCTACATTTTTTTATCCTTACGTGACACCTTCACCCCCCGTTGATAACCATTGGTCATACGTTTGGTTCATCTGATGCCTGCCCCCTAATGTAAACTATCTAAAACAATACTGTTTGTCTAAAATACCCCTGTACTGTGTTTGTCAGGGAAATGGTAATCATCATTATAAGATAAAAGCTATATATAAACGATATAATCATTGTTTATATCATTATAATATAATATAGAAAGCATATCAACTTTGTTTCTAGGGACAATTGACCCCCTTTTCGAACCTGGAACAGAAAATAAAAATAAAAGACGCCGCCTGTTTCTTTTCATAACTACCCCCAACTGTTGTCATTTCCCCACTGTGAGGGCGTTTGTGTGTGCAACCACCACTTCAAAACATTGTATACAGCATAACCAATTGTTCATCATTCCCGCCATTTGTCTCCCGCGTAACCAGATCCCCTCCAACGTTTTCTCCTACAAGCCCTCATATGGTAATTGTCGTGGACATCGTTATTATAATGTACAGCTATATACAAATGATATCAACATTTTGTTTTATATCATTATAATACAAAACGATATACAAATCCTTTAAACCTTATTTATAGGGAATATATGTTTTCTCCTTTGCTAGAGATGTCTCCCTTCCTATTATTAATTGATTGGTGATAGTTTGCATCTGCATTACAGGTTTCTTTGTGTTTGTGTTTGTGTACGGTGTTTCTTTTCGTAACTCACCTCTTTTCGTAACTCACCTCCCTGATGTCATTTACTCCCCCCCTGGGGTGAGGGTATGAGCATCCCTCCCACCATCATTTTCTCTCACTTGCCAACAAATGCTGACAGTTCACCCTCCACGGGGGGTGAAAAAAACAAATCAGGATATATAAAGGCATGCTATGATGATGTAACTTTAGGAGCAGTTGCTCCGACAATAAAAGCATTCATGCTCTCACATTTGATTGATGTTGGAGATCCTATCACGAAAGGTAAAGCTGACACACACATGCACATAGACATACATCATACACTAGTTAACTACATGTGCAGCCTGCCAATCTTTTTTCTCCTTGTGTCACATTTTTGTATTATCATCATACTTATGATATATTATAATTTTTTATGAATGAGTTTCTTATCTTTATTGTGCAATTTTGAAAACGTCAGAAATCCAAGGATTTTATTTCCAGCAATGCATTCTTGCTCCTATTAGACATATTGTGTGTCTGACGAAGAAACGTATATTTGGATCATTGTTATAATACACAACAAAGATATACAAAATATTGGCCCTGTCTAGATTAACTGGTAGAACTTGGCATTAACGTTGCTAGGGTATGGGGTTGGAATAAACTCTGCCACCCTTACGAATTTATGGACACACATTTATTTATATCAACTTGCCACTTTTTGTATAATCTTGTACAAAATACATTTATAATACGTTTTTAGATTTCATATTGTTTACATGATAAAAATATTCCAAACCCATACCTGACAAATCTTTCCTGGGGCACACCTGGATACTGCACCAGTAAGCTTAAACTTAAGCTCCCAGTACAAATATACTCAAAATGGCACTCTTTAATGTGTTGTCTCTATCCCTCTATCTCTATGATGTTTAACTGAAAGGTGGCAAACCTGGACACTGCACCGGTAACAGAATGGAACTTGTCTTCATGCCTTTGACATTCTCCATCTCACTCACTGTCTGTCAACTGAAACGCACACATCCCAAACAAACTGTGTTCCAAGGGAAGCAGAGTTCACTTGGAATTGGACTAAAAACCCTGTTTTCAAGCGGGCCAGAGTTAGTTTATATCGGGGAAAACACTCCAGGGCTCGATTAAAAAGGATCTTACAGCTCAGCTGTGAAAGCATAATTTGATACAATCGATCACAGCATCCTGTTAGATAGACTGAGGCACTGGGTGGGGATATTGGGTACAGCTTTAGAACGTTTTTCATCTTACCTGTTGAATAGAAGGTTATGTGTCTCTGTGAACAACTACTTCTCTTCATTTTCTTCTGTTAGATATGGTGGTTGGTTTGGGGACCAGTTTTATTTTCCTTATACATGCTTCCCTTTAGGCACAATATTCTTAGATATTGGTGTCTCTTTACATGTTCATGCTGATGATACGCAGATGTACCTGCCCATTAGATCCACAAACCGAGGAATGCTAAGTTAACTCAATGACTACCTTTGTCAAAAGATGGATGTCAATACATTTTCTTCAGCTGAACTGGGTGGCAAAACAGATTCTGCTTTACGATTAAATCATATAAAGCCTGTTGCAAGGAATCTTGTCATCTGGTTGACAGTAATTAAGCAAGTGTTAAGCAGTACACCACGAAGCTGTGCAATCATACTTTTATCATCCTATAAAAAAATATATACAATCTATCTTAACTTTCAAAGACACAGAGACGCCTTCATCTCATCACGCATGGATTACTGCAACAGACTTTTTACTTGCTTGAACTGAAAAACTGCTGATCGACTCCAGACAGAACTCAGCTGCCAGACTTTTAATCAGAACCAAGAGACGTGATCACATCACTCTGGTTTTATTTCCTTTGAAATGTCTTTTATTTCCTTTAAAAAAGTATTTCCTATGCTTCTATTTTTGTATTTAATAATGTCAAAAAAGTTAAACAAATTAAACTTTAAATGAAACAAATACAATTAAGAAACAAAATTGTTAATACTAATATATATATATATATAAAATAATAAAATAATGTGTCTCTTTCATTTTGATTGATTCTGACCAGCTGCCTGACAATGGAGAACCAGACATGGAGTGGAGACATCTTACTCCTAGAGGGGTTAAAGGTCACCCCACAGTCTTCCATTCCTGTCTTTATCCTCCTCTTCCTCATCTACATCTTCATCATGGTGTCCAACATTGGCCTGACAGTTCTGATCTCAGTGGAGAGAAGCCTTCACCAGCCCATGTATCTGCTGTCCTGCAATCTAAACATCAATGATGTCTTCGGTGCTACGGCCATTTTACCTCGCTTGATAAGTGACATATTTACAGAAAGTGCAGAGCGCTACATTACTTATATGGGGTGTGTCCTTCAAGCATTTTTCTTTCATCTTCACATCGGCACTTATCTATCAGTTCTAATGATAATGGCTTTTGACCGATACATAGCTATCTGCAAACCCCTGCATTACTCCGACATAATGACGAACAAGATGGTGTTGAAATTGAGTGTATTTGCATGGGGTGTCATCATATTGCTAGTAGGCATCCTTATAGGTCTCACTGCCCGCCTGTCCCGCTGTAGGAGCATGATATCAAACCCATTCTGTGATAATGCATCTCTGTTCAAACTCTCTTGCGAGAATGTGGTGATCAATAATATTTACGGCCTTGGGTACACTGTTGTCTTACTAGGGTCCTCACTTGGCAGCACAATGCTCACCTACCTAAAAATTGCTATGGTGTGCGTGACCAGTAACAATAGGGCATTAAACAGCCGGGCCCTGCAGACCTGCTCCACACACCTCACTGTGTACCTCATCATGATGATCTCAGGGTTCAGTTTTGTTGCTCTGCACCGTTTTCCTGAGTTATCAGAGCAGAGAAAAGTGGCCTCCATTGTGATCATGTTGGTTCCCCCAGCTTTCAACGCGGTCGTCTATGGGCTGCAAATAAAACAGATAAGACAGAAGCTCTTTGCCGTGTTTAATCACAAATAAATTGGTTTAATAAAAGCAGATGGTTAAATTGATGGACTTGTACGTGGGAAAAATTACCAATAACTTGTAACCATAATAGGCATGCTATGATGATGAAACAACTTTAGGACCAGCTGCTCCCACAATAAAAGTATTCATATTCTCACATATGATTGAAGTTTGAATTCCTATTATGAAAGGTAAAGCTGACAAACACATTCATCATACTTAACTACATGTGTTGATTGGAGCAGAGTGGAACGTTCCCAAACTGGTTGCCGGAGAATGGCAAAAACATAGGATTTTACTTGTTTTTCTAAATCACGCTCTTATTTTTGTAACAGTGACAAACTAGAAAATGCATTTCCTGCAGAAAATGCGGTGAGTGCTGTAGTGTAAAGTGAAGTTGAATTTTTTTTTATAAAGCTACAGTTTAAGAAGTTTAGAAATGTTGAACAGCTTAAATCAAGTGAAAAGATTTGAAAGCGTTCAAAAGTTGAAAGAGTAAATGGGGCAAACAATGTCAACTTACAAACCATTAAAAAAAAAATTCAATAGTTGGGTAAAATCAAAAGTGTAAGAGTTAAACAAAAAGCTAAACTAAAGTGATAAAGATTGAACAAAGTTAAAAATTTGAAAAAAGTGTAACAACAATTGTGAATATAAGTTTAATGATGTATAAGGTTTAAGAAATATTGATTAGCTGGACTGAATTTGAGCAAGTTTTAAGTTTTAATTAAGTGTCCACCCTGCCCCTTCAAACCATAATGCTGTCTTTGGTTTAAGTTACTGTGATCATAACTAGATTCCTGGCCACCCCACCTGACAGCTACCAGCTTACTCACCAGCACCTCTACACCACCTACCTCATTTAATATTTTCCATTTCCTAACAATGTTTTTTTTCCTGACAATTAACCAACAACTAACAACTACTTTTTCTTTTTTAATTAAAGGGATTTCTTTTTCTGTTGAAACATTGGATTCATTCAATTTAGCAATTGTCTTCTAGAGGTATCAGCATTGATGTGTGGGTTATTACTTTGGGATAAAATGTTTAGCCTGATGAGTTGAATAGCTTAAACAATATAGAATAGCTGAACTAAAGTGATTCAGTCCAATTTCAAAGGGAGGTTAATAAGGAGCGCAAAAGTAATGTTATATTGATGTGAAATTAGGGCTAAGGCATGAGAGTGATTTGGCAGTAATCAATAGTCCTAGTAGTATTACTTGTATTGGCCTGCTGGGTGCATGACAGCAATTGACAACCAATTGAAAAACGTAGTAGCAGAATATAATGCTAAAGTGAGGATACAGTCTTAACCGATTTGAAAGGAGTTTAGTCAAGAGAGCAATAGTAATGTACTATTGGGGTTCAATTATGGCTAAGGCTCTAAATCACACACTGACATTGGGATATCTATTCATGGTGGTTTAATGCGATCAAACACGACTTGAAAGCAAACACAGGTAAGGCATGTGTCGTTGTATTGACGTTATTATTTCACATCTAGTTAATAGAGATTAGCTCACAGAATGATGAGGCTTATAATGTTGGACTCTGTGGAGCATACATGTCAATCTCAAGGCCCGCGGGCCACATCCGGCCCGCTGGACAATTGTCTCCGGCCCGCAATATAATATTTTATGTCAATCAGAATTGGCCCGCCGGAATATAGCACGCACATCATTAATACTACAAATCCCAGACTGCACTGCAATAACTGGCGCCAGCTATTGGTTGAGACATCAATCAACGGCGGCAAGCCCCTTTATTAACAAACGCTCCAGTCTCACGCTTATCCTGTCACTTCGGATAAACTTTAAGCTAACTCTAGCCCTCCCAAAAATGGCCAAACGAAAGGTGGACTTTGAAAACAGGGGCTTTCAAGACAGATGGGAGGCAGAGAATCTGTTCACTAACACAAGGGGTAAACCTGTTTGTCTTGTGTGCGGAGCTGTTGTGGCCGTAATTAAAGAATACAACATAAGACGACACTATGAAACAAAGCACGGGGACGGGTACAAGGAGCTGGACACACGGCAGAAGCTCCAGAAGGTAGAAGAGTTGAAAAAACGTCTGGTGTCACAGCAGGCTATGTTCAAAAAAGCTAAATCTCAAAGTGAAGCTGCCGTTAAAGCTAGTTTCATTGTGGCTGAAGAAATAGCTAAATCGGCCCGGCCATTTACCGAGGGAGAGTTTGTGAAGCGATGCATGATTAAAGTGTGCGAAGTCGTGTGTCCTGACCAAAAGCAAGCATTTTTAAATGTAAGCCTTACCAGAAACACCGTTGCTGACCGGACATGCGAGCTTGCTACCAATATACAAAATCAGCTAATGGAAAAAGGAAAATATTTCATTGCATATTCCCTTGCTGTGGATGAGAGCAGCGACACAACAGATACTGCCCAGCTGTCAATCTTCATCCGTGGAGTGGACTCTGACTTGCGCGTTACAGAGGAACTTTTGGGAATTAAATCAATGCACGGCACAACCACGGGAAAATACATATTTGAAGAAGTATCTAATTGTGTAAATGAAATGAAGCTGCCTTGGGACAAACTGGTAGGACTGACAACAGATGGAGCACCTGCAATGTGCGGTAGAAAGAGTGGATTAGTGGGCAGAATGCGGGATAAGATGCGGGAGGACAATTGCAGGTGAGCTGACAGTTTACCACTGCATTATACACCAAGAAACATTGTGCGGCAAAGTGCTAAAAATGGAACATGTGATGAGCACCGTGACACATACTGTTAACTTTATAAGAGCCAAAGGTTTAAACCACCGCCAGTTTAAGGCTTTTCTGGAGATCGATTCTAAAAATGGTGACGTCCCCTATCACACAGAGGTGCGCTGGCTAAGTCGAGGGAAAGTGCTCAACAGATATTTCGAGTTGCGTGAGGATATCTGTCAGTTTATGGAAAGCAAAGGGAAAGACACCACAGAGCTCCATGATGAAAAGTGGCTGTGTGAGCTGGCATTTCTGTGTGATATAACGAACCATCTCAATGCGCTAAACCTCCAGCTTCAGGGACGGGACCGTGTGATCACAGACATGCATGCTGCAGTGAGGGCTTTTAAAGCCAAGCTGCGTCTGTGGGAGACGCACATGTTGGAAGGAAACTTGGGTCACTTTCCGTGCTGCCTGTCGATGACGCACAAGGTTTCTGCCGCTATTTTTCCAAGTGCACATTTTGCTAAGACACTGGATATACTTAGTACCGAGTTCACACAGCGATTTGCCGACTTCGAAGCTCAGAAAACTAAGTTTGAACTTCTCAGTAATCCGTTTGCGGTTGACGTGGAAAAGGCACTTATGAACATCCAAATGGAGCTGCTCGACCTCCAATGTAGTGACACACTTAAGGCGAAGTATGACTCTGTGGGCGCTGCACAGTTCCCACATTTCATCCCTGAAACGATGCCGCAACTCCGCCTACAAGCTGCTCAAATGCTTTGCATGTTTGGTAGCACATACCTGTGTGAGGAACTTTTCTCTTTGATGAAGATGAACAAAACATCACACAGGAGTCGTCTCAGTGACGGACACCTTCACTCCATCCTGAGAATTGCCACAGCTCAGAGCCTGACTCCAGACATTGATGAACTTGCAGCTAAGAAAAGATGCCAAGCATCTGGCTTGGGCTAATGTGCATCAGAGCAAAATGTACTTAAATGTTTTTGCATTTTTCTCCTGTAATCACAAGGAATACTGTTAATAGTTATGTCTGAAATGTTTGCAGATTTGCAATAAAATAAGTTATTATTATTACTACCAAAAACATTTTCATTAGAAATGACTCAGTAGAAAACTCCTGACAGATAATGCCACTGATATGTCTTATTTGAAATTTGATTACATTACATTGTTAAATCTGTAAGCTTGGTTTGTTCTGAATTCTCTTAGGTGCTTTTGGAGAAGTTAAGTTAATTTGTGATAATACATCTGAAAAAACATGTTCTTATTTTCAATAAATATCAACTGTTTGGCCCGCGACTTGGACCCATTTATTTTTTTTGGCCCCTTCTGTGATTGAGTTTGACACCACTGCTGTGGAGTCTCGGCTTTCATTTGACATATCGTTTTGAAGTACATTAGCATTTAGCTTCAACCGGAAGAAGACACCTAGCCATGTATGAAGAACCTAGCCTCAAACGGTAGACTCGTTCTCAACAACTATAACTCGGACTTATACAATTTGGACACGATCAGGATCAGTAGAAGTAGACGAGGAAGTCCAACATGTGTATGTCCCTTCCAGTATGTGAGTTTATTCGCAAGTTTAAAAACTGTATAAAAGACGAGACTGTTGTGTTAAGAAAGGCGAGTCTCCATAGGGACCCATTGTAATATTGTAGCAACCCTGTTTCTACTCGTCCAAACACCACATAGGTTGTTTTGATTAACTCCCTTTGATTGTTGTCAAACACACGTTATTGAATGCTGTAACAATGCCGAACATGAACTTCTCTAGCTACCTATGTCATGTGACCCTCTCCCTTTCTGTCCATTTCCGCCATCTAGTGGCACCCAGCCTCATTACACCATGTGCTTCTGTTTACCTCCCGTCCTTAATTAACCACGTGCACTCCGGTCTACACTCCTGCCAACAATTCACCAATCACCCCCTCTGTACTTAAGCACTGGCTCCCCACAGAGCCAGTGGTAGTTCGTTGTTTGTTCTACCTCCCATGGTAACTTCGTCCCAGCCTTCTAGTTCGTTCCTGTTACGGGTTCCGCTCCCGTTCCTGTCCCTATTACGGGTTCCGCTCCCGTTTCTGTTCCCTGTTCCTCGTTCCCGCTCCTCGTTCCTGTTCCTAGTTCCTGCCTGCCTGTCTTCCTTGTTGCCGAACCTCGCCTGCCCGACCACCCGCCTGACTACGTCTCTCTGCCTGCCTGCCGCCTACCTGCTGACGTCTCTCTGCTTGCTGGACTACTCGCCTGCCTTGCCCTTGCCTGTACTTTGGACAATAAATCCTTTGTCAACCCGCACCCTGTTGGTTTTCCGTGTCTTGCGTTTGGGTCCTAGTCCGTAACCTTAACAGTACAAACTAGCCAAGATGGACCCAGCAGACATGGATTCTTCTACATGGAAGTCTCTTGTCGCGTCTGCCTCAAGCGAGCGGATTCCGTGGGATACGTCAGCTATCCTCCAGATGCTTGAGCGCAAACTCCGCTCGGTTTCTCTCTCTTCCTTCCCCGCTGCAACCGCAGCCTCCTGGCCACCAGCCCCCACCACAGCCGCTGTCTCGTGGTCACCAGTTCCGCGGCAACCGTGGTCTCATGGCTCCAAGTTCCCGCAGCCGTTGTCTCTTGTCTCCAAGCCTCAACCCCCACAGCTGTGGACTCCGGACCCCAAGCCCCAGCGAACTCCTGGCCGCAAGCGCCGGCTACCGGTTCAGCTGCACTCCCCCGGGAAAAGGCCCAAGTCCCAGCTGCCTCCTGGCCCTGAGCCCCAGCGCCAGCAGCAGTTGCCTCCTGGTCCCAAGCCCCAGCTGTATCCTGGCCCTGAGCCCCAGCGCCAGCCCCAGCTGCCTCCTGGTCCTAAGCCCCAGTTGACTCCAGGTCCCGAGTCTCAGTCCCAGCAACAGTTGCCTCCTGACCCTGAGCCCCAGCAGCAGTTGCCTCCGGGTCCCGAGTCCAAGCCCCAGTTGTCTCCTGGTCCCGAGTCCAAGCCCCAGTTGTCTCCTGGTCCCGAGTCCAAGCCCCAGTTGTCTCCAGGTCCCGAGTCCAAGCCCCAGTTGTCTCCTGGTCCCGAGTCCAAGCCCCAGTTGTCTCCAGGTCCCGAGTCCAAGCCCCAGTTGTCTCCTGGTCCTGGTCCTAAGTCTCAGTTGTTTCCAGGTCCCGAGTTCCAGCCCCAGTGTCCTCCTGATCCTGAGCCCCAGCAACAGTTCCCTTCTGGCCCTGCGCCCCAGCGCCAGCAGCAGTTGCCTCCTGGCCCTAAGCCCCAGTTGTCTCCAGGTCCCGAGTCCCAGCCCCAGTGTCCTCTTGATCCTGAGCCCCAGCAGCAGTTGCCTCCTGGGTCTAAGCTCCAACGGCCTCCTGGTCGCAAGCGCCGGTTACCGGTCCCACGGTTATCCGCCGGGAAAAAGCCCCAGTCCCCTAGTCCGCTGTCTCTTCCGTCCCCGGCTCCGCCACTTCCCCGGGTGATTGACAGCATCCTGGCGTACCCTGGAAGACGCCTACCTGATTTGCGTCGTCGCGGTCGGCGACGGGCGCCCGCCCGCTCCCAATACCGGTGATACAAGCGCCGGCCACCGGACCCGCAACTTTCCGCCGGGAAAATTTCCCGGTCCGCTGTTTCCTCCGTTCCCGGCGCCGTCCTCTCTCTGGTGGTCAGCATTCCGGATTCGCACCCTGGACCCCTCCCGACCCCGCGATTCCCACCGCCAGCACCCTCCCCCATCGTGCGTACGCCTGGAGGCGTCCGTTGAGGGGGGGGTACTGTCATGTGACCCTCTCCCTTTCTGTCCATTTCCGCCATCTAGTGGCACCCAGCCTCATTACACCATGTGCTTCTGTTTACCTCCCGTCCTTAATTAACCACGTGCACTCCGGTCTACACTCCTGCCAACAATTCACCAATCACCCCCTCTGTACTTAAGCACTGGCTCCCCACAGAGCCAGTGCTAAATCGTGGTTTGTTCTACCTCCCATGGTAACTTCGTCCCAGCCTTCTAGTTCGTTGCTGTTACGGGTTCCGCTCCCGTTCCTGTCCCTTTTACGGGTTCCGCTCCCGTGTCTGTTCCCTGTTCCTCGTTCCCGCTCCTCGTTCCTGTTCCTAGTTCCTGCCTGCCTGTCTTCCTTGTTGCCGAACCTCGCCTGCCCGACCACCCGCCTGACTACGTCTCTCTGCCTGCCTGCCGCCTACCTGCTGACGTCTCTCTGCTTGCTGGACTACTCGCCTGCCTTGCCCTTGCCTGTACTTTGGACAATAAATCCTTTGTCAACCCGCACCCTGTTGGTTTTCCGTGTCTTGCGTTTGGGTCCTAGTCCGTAACCTTAACAACCTAACAGTCTCCCACTCTCTCTCCTACCCGTATCTCACCTCCCCAAGGCCTGCCCCCTCCTACTGAGCACCCAATCACAACATTAGCACTGAACACAATGCACGTCCAACTATGCAACCTAGAACCGTTACAATATAAACGGGGGTCGCCACACACAAACTACCGATGCTCAACATGTATATTTCCAATTGAATAATAATTGTAGTGCCAGTAAAACTGTCGCGCCGTTTACTGTCACGACGTCCACTTCCACCACCTAGCAGCCATTACTCCACGTGCTCAGTCATTCCCCCTGTTTACAGACCGGCTGGCAATCACCAATCAACGCACACTACTTCAGCCTGGATCTGCTAGCAGCCGGCGCTAGTTCGTTGTTTACTCTACTCCTGTTAGTTTCATCGATCCCGGCTCTCGAGTGCTTGTCTTTTCCCTGTACCTGTCCGTAACCCGTCCTCTCCTGTTGCCGAGCCAGAGCCAGAGCTTTAAACTGGCGATCATTTAAAGCTCAAGTTGACCACTCGAATGACCAGCGACATCACCTCACCAAGCTGCTCGCCACACGTTTGCGCACATTCTATGCAATTTTATCATTGCATATTAAACATACCGCAGATCCTGCTCTTTCCACAAAGGCAAATTGATCTGTCCACTCGGCCTGCAATGCACGATAATCCTCATCTTTTTTTTCTTTTCGCCATCTTTTCGGTCTCAAAGGTTCGAAGCAGATAAATTAGCTGGCTAATGGCTACCTGACGAAAAGGAGGAGTTTATTTCTTGATCTTACAACGACCCGTGGCGCTCCGCGTTATCCAATCAAAATTGATTTTGGTATCTGCAGATGAAAATCGATCAGAATATTTTATAGTTTTAATTTTAATTTCAAAACTTATTTCTGTTATAAGGTTTACTTTCAAATGACACAGTATAATTATTTACTACTGGTTAATTATCGTGTAAAAAAATGGTCAGCTAAAAATTGTCTGCGAGCCATTTGCCATTATCGAAAGAGCCATAATTGGCTCGCGAGCCATAGGTTCCCGACTCCTGGGTGGCTGCTTGTGGGAGTTTACCACTTTGTCGATGGAAGTGCTTAAAGCCAGGAAATGAAATCCCACCACTAGTCCGTATGGTCCGCTAGTACTCACTGAATGTCGATTGTCCAATCGCATGGCCGAACGCGCGTTGCAAGACGCGCTCATCCCAAAACTTAATTTTATGGTACATTGTCCAAGCATTACGGTCTTCTTTGGACTTCTATCCAAACTTTGGTGTATGAAGTTTGAAGCCAAGCACAACACCCATAAAAGACATGCCCATGTGCAATTCTAAGAATATATCAATGACATTGGCCTACAAAAACCAGGTTCAGCATTGCATTGTTGGAGGTTTGGTCAACCACTGGCTAACAACATGTGTGTGCCTAATGCATTTCCAGTTATGCTCAGATCGTTAGACAAAGGTGAACATTGCAGAAACAATGTACGCTTCTCATTCTGTGACTGTTAGTGGACAAGCATATAGAACTGGGACTGTTGACATTCTAAAAGCAGAAGAACCTGAGCAAATGAGTCTTTGGAGAAATAGTGCATCTCCTCCCACAGGTAGAACAAAATACTACACTAGCTTTCTTAAGTCTTTTAAACGTTAAATGGTTTGATGATCATTTGTATGCATTTGCAGTGTAAGACCAGATCTATATTAGCCGTAGATGTACGGTTTTGTAATGTATGTAAATGAAAATAAAATGCAAATATTCATCTCTTCCCACAGGTAAACAACGGTTCTACACAAGCATTATAAGGGTTTTACTTGTGTGTCAGAATTTACACAATAAGTGTTGTGTTGTTATTAACACATTCTTTCTAAGAGTGTATTTATTAGGGCGCAAACCCCTAGTTGGCATTGTTGGGCCAGACAATTACATCACACATTGCTGTTTTGTTTTGTTTGTAAAACACAAAGCATTGGCTGTGATATATGGTCTCAAGAAATACTATAAGATAATTTAATTTAATCTTTAATTGAATGCACAATGACGTTGTTCCTATTTGTTGTATGTCATATTTAGGCCTACTGTAAACTTGATTAAATACATTGATTTGATAAGATAAAAATTACCCTGGAACAACATATTGTATTAATACTGTGAAATATTCTAATGGCAACAGAGATTCTACCACTACAACAAATATCACTTTTTTTAACAATAATATTAATAAATAAATTGGGGGAAATTTCCAATGTGGAATCATTTTACACATCTTGTCATAAAGTCTAATGTTTTCGCTACGGTGTATATTCATATCTTAAATTTTTCTCTTTTTAAAGATAACCATGATGCAATAGGACATTTTGCAAATAATATATCAATGGAAGTTAGACATTTTTTTATTATAAAGTGTTTTAATAATCCTCTGCCTCACCTCTTTAATTTGCAGTCCATAGATAACAGCATTCAAGGCAGGAGGGACCACATGGAACATGATGGAGGCTAGTTTTCCGTTGTCTGACAACTGAGGGAAATGGTGTAGAACAATGGGGGCAAAGGATGAGACTAGCATGATGAGATACACAGTTAGGTGTGTAGCGCAGGTTTGCAGGGCTCGGCTGTTTAAAACCCTATTCTTACTGGTCAAGCATACCATGGCAATCCTTAAATAGGTGATAGTTATGCTGCCAATGGAAGAGCCTAGGATTACCACAGCACTGCCAAGTCTGTAGATGTGATTAATTATGATATTATCGCAGGACAGTTTAAACAAGGATGTGTTGTCACAAAATGGATTAAATATAACCCTCCTGCACCTTGAGAGACGTACATTGGGGCCTATAAGGATCATTACTGAGCCAAGGGCCAGAAACCATGCCAACAAAGTAAGCGTCAACACCATGTTGTTGGTCATGATGGTGGCGTAGCGCAAGGGGTTGCAGATGGCTAGATAGCGGTCAAAGGCCATGACCATGAGTACTGAGTGGGAGGTGCCAGCAGGGAAATGAGCACAGAAGGCTTGGATCACAAACTCTATGTAGGTTATGTATCTTTGTTTTGCTAATATGAAGATGTCACTCAGCAAGCGGGGTATGACAGTTGATTCACCAAAGACATCATTAATACTCATGCTGCAGAAAAGCAGATACATGGGCTGGTGGAGGCTCCTGTTCATGCAGATCAGGGCCATGAGGCCAATGTTGGACACCATCATGAAGATGTAGATGAGGAGGAGGAGGAAAAGGCAGGAAAAGAAGGTTGTGGGGTGACTTTTAACCCCTCTAGGAAAAGGATGTCGGCATTGAAAGTCAGGTTCTCCATATTGGAATATTTAGAAAACCTGCCAGAAATTTTAGAGAATATTTCATTTAACAAAGATAATGTATAGAGTAGATTACCTACCAACTGCATTGCATAAACAACGTTAATAGAGTGTACATTAATAGATTACAAAAAAACTTTAAATTAGAATAAAGATAGCCTTCTTCTGTGGGTTGAAGGCTGAAAAACCAATCACCTTCTCTCCCTTGAATGTAAATGAGGTAAAGGTAACAACAAACAGACCAGGAGGATTGGTCTAATACCGTAGCTTGAAAGATACAGAGATATGTCTTTGTTGTGTATCAATCTGTGTAATTGAGATTAAACCCTCTCTTGCAGTGATTCAACTTTTAATCAAGTGAAATGAAACTTAATAACTTAGCCCTAAACCCTGTTGAATTGTACAATGAGCATTTTGATTTTGCTGTGTGAATCCTGTATTCTTTACTCGTATGCATATTATATGGCACCGATTATCTTTCTGGCAAATATGTACAAGATGTCCATTTGTTTCTGATTGCTTTACATTGCCTGATGTGACCAGACTCTTCCTTCTCCTCCTTGGGCCAGAGGTGAACAGGCAGACACTTTTATAAAGTGAATGACGTTGGCCCCCAATGCTCTGAGGCAAGCTGTCTCATGAAACACTCAATTTTTAGCAAATATTGTTTTTGACATGCCCCCTGCATCAACACCATTCTTAGTATTTGCTGTGTTAGCTCACTAATTATGTTTTATTTTGTTTACCATTTGGACCTGACATTTCTGGGGAGATTAAATAATTTAAATAAAAATAATTAAAAAATAATTATATATTATATATATATTATATATTATATATTATATATTATAATAATTATTATTATAAGATGTATATAGTGATTTGATCTATATAATTATTGTGACCTTGTTAAATGTTATCATCAGGCTGAATTTCTGATCAGTCATCTTTTTCGTCTCCCTCACTCCCACGTTCTCCCATCAAATACTGTCATGAATCCAGCACCTTGAGCCTGTTTTGCCATTGTTTCGTTTATTTCTCTACCTGAAGTCCAAATTTCCTGAGTTTCCTGAACACATCCCGGCTGATTCTCTAACTACGTTCACCTGCTGCAATCTGCACACCTTGTCCTGATCTTCACCTCTGCACTATTTAAGCCACGACCAGACATCCATTTCCTGCCGGATCGTTAGCGTAACCAGTATGTTTAGCTCTCGTGTCACATCTCAAGTTTTCTCAAAGTAGTTGCTGTTTTTGTCTCCATTTGCCTGTCGCTAGTCTGCTGCCTACTCCTCTGTCTACAGTTACTCACCTGGATTGTCACTCACACCTGCCTGGCTGTCTACTTCACAGCAGCATTGTTGGATCAGCACAAAGACCTCCAGCCTTCCAGCCTCACCCACTCCCGACCAACATTTGAAATTCAGTTTCCAAATAAATACTCACCTTGTAAATTCCTACTTACCTCGTCCTGGTCTGCTTTCGGGTTCCTGCACTAGACAAATCGTGATAAATACACTCTTAGAAAGGATGTGTTAATAACAACACAAACTGTGTTCATTCAAACACACAGTATGTAAAGGATGTTGACACAGGGATTGTGTCAGATAAATTCACACACATATATGTGTAATGAACCTCACCTGGGACAAGCACACCAACCAGGTGGTGAAAAAAGGACAACGTCGCCTATTTCACCTTAGGCGGCTGAAAAAGTTTGGCTTGGGGCCCAAGATCCTGGGGGCCTTCTTCAGAGGCACAACGGAGAGCATCTGGACGGGATGCATCACTGCCTGGTACGGGAACTGCACAGCCCAAAGCCGCAAAGCGCTGCATAGGGTAGTGTGGACAGCTGAGAGGATCAGCGGATGTGAGCTTCCCTCCATCCAGGACACCTACAAGGCCCGGTGGGTCAAGAAGGCCCTCAGAATCATTAGGGACCCCAGCCACCCCAATCAGAAACTGTTTGAGCTACTGCCGTCGGGAAAGCGAGGCTCCTGGAGAAATCCATTACCCCCAAACCAACACTACACCACTCCGCACACTACAACAGATTATTTGATTATCTGCATTATATTGTTCTGCATTTTATTTTTGCACTACCTGGTACCACTACCACTTGAACACTTGTATTGATGATGCTACTTATTATTATTTATCATTACTTACTTTGTTATTGTGATCTTGTATTGATGCTATGTGAATGTTGAGGAACCAAGCCTAAGAATTTTACTCTTGTGTACTTGTACGTTAAGATGTAATAAAAGCAACTGATTCTGATAAATGTGTAAATATTAACACATTAATGTTTTATCCCAAACTACACACAATGTGTTCACTGGGACCCAATGCAATTGTTACTGTACACATACAAATGCAATTATATTATTTTGATAAATAATAACATAACAATAACAAATAAAAAACATTTAAAGTTACATTTCATTGCAGAAATGCACATTTTAGTTTGTAAGTTATAATGAATATTATTTCGGGTCTCGCCAGCAAAAACAACGTTCTCTATCGTTGCTATAGTGGTTGATATGGACGCTGCTATCACTGAAAGCAAACACGATTTTACGCTTGTTTCGGCATAAAAATTCATTTTTATAAAATTTCTCGCAAGAAATTTGCCTTTTATTGTCATACCTCTTTGTGCAGCGATTGTATATGATGTTAAGTTAGTTAGGGCTCATTTGGGTTTTGAGGGAATATAATCGAGGTAGGCTATATTCTGTTTAAGAAATAACCCAAAATTATATATTTTATAACACAACACATGTGGAACCATGAGCTACATTTTTGTTCGGAATCCCCCGACTCCCCAGTTCTTGTATATATCCATATGCACTTGTTAACGACCTATGGTCATTATTTCATATTCTGTAACATGCCCGCATATGTCCTGTATTTAAAACATGAACGTGAACATATAATATGAACACAGTATTCTGAAAAAACCCAGAAATGATTGATTCTTGGTTCCTGCGATAGGAGCGGGACGCTGTGATGAGGTACATGTATACAATGTAAGCACAGTTCACGTTGCTAACGCACTCATGAGGTTCATAAAGGTTCATTTACACAAACTTAGATGAGGATTTACCTCTAATAGTGCACTTCAGTCATTTACTAATCTAAAGATAAATGATTTACCCGGCTGTTACTCCAAACCACAACGCACTGGTTGCCACAACAACGTTATGAGCGGCAGCTGAGCTGCCGTAAATGGTTTTGCGTTTGGCATAAACTAGGTTCCGCTGGCTAGGAAATATAAAAATATTTTTTATTTTATATTTTTTTTTTATATTTTTTTTTTATTTAATATTTCCCGGTCCGCTGTTTCCTCCGTTCCCGGCGCCGTCCTCTCTCTGGTGGTCAGCATTCCGGATTCGCACCCTGGACCCCTCCCGACCCCGCGATTCCCACCGCCAGCACCCTCCCCCATCGTGCGTACGCCTGGAGGCGTCCGTTGAGGGGGGGGTACTGTCATGTGACCCTCTCCCTTTCTGTCCATTTCCGCCATCTAGTGGCACCCAGCCTCATTACACCATGTGCTTCTGTTTACCTCCCGTCCTTAATTAACCACGTGCACTCCGGTCTACACTCCTGCCAACAATTCACCAATCACCCCCTCTGTACTTAAGCACTGGCTCCCCACAGAGCCAGTGCTAAATCGTGGTTTGTTCTACCTCCCATGGTAACTTCGTCCCAGCCTTCTAGTTCGTTGCTGTTACGGGTTCCGCTCCCGTTCCTGTCCCTTTTACGGGTTCCGCTCCCGTGTCTGTTCCCTGTTCCTCGTTCCCGCTCCTCGTTCCTGTTCCTAGTTCCTGCCTGCCTGTCTTCCTTGTTGCCGAACCTCGCCTGCCCGACCACCCGCCTGACTACGTCTCTCTGCCTGCCTGCCGCCTACCTGCTGACGTCTCTCTGCTTGCTGGACTACTCGCCTGCCTTGCCCTTGCCTGTACTTTGGACAATAAATCCTTTGTCAACCCGCACCCTGTTGGTTTTCCGTGTCTTGCGTTTGGGTCCTAGTCCGTAACCTTAACAACCTAACAGTCTCCCACTCTCTCTCCTACCCGTATCTCACCTCCCCAAGGCCTGCCCCCTCCTACTGAGCACCCAATCACAACATTAGCACTGAACACAATGCACGTCCAACTATGCAACCTAGAACCGTTACAATATAAACGGGGGTCGCCACACACAAACTACCGATGCTCAACATGTATATTTCCAATTGAATAATAATTGTAGTGCCAGTAAAACTGTCGCGCCGTTTACTGTCACGACGTCCACTTCCACCACCTAGCAGCCATTACTCCACGTGCTCAGTCATTCCCCCTGTTTACAGACCGGCTGGCAATCACCAATCAACGCACACTACTTCAGCCTGGATCTGCTAGCAGCCGGCGCTAGTTCGTTGTTTACTCTACTCCTGTTAGTTTCATCGATCCCGGCTCTCGAGTGCTTGTCTTTTCCCTGTACCTGTCCGTAACCCGTCCTCTCCTGTTGCCGAGCCAGAGCCAGAGCTTTAAACTGGCGATCATTTAAAGCTCAAGTTGACCACTCGAATGACCAGCGACATCACCTCACCAAGCTGCTCGCCACACGTTTGCGCACATTCTATGCAATTTTATCATTGCATATTAAACATACCGCAGATCCTGCTCTTTCCACAAAGGCAAATTGATCTGTCCACTCGGCCTGCAATGCACGATAATCCTCATCTTTTTTTTCTTTTCGCCATCTTTTCGGTCTCAAAGGTTCGAAGCAGATAAATTAGCTGGCTAATGGCTACCTGACGAAAAGGAGGAGTTTATTTCTTGATCTTACAACGACCCGTGGCGCTCCGCGTTATCCAATCAAAATTGATTTTGGTATCTGCAGATGAAAATCGATCAGAATATTTTATAGTTTTAATTTTAATTTCAAAACTTATTTCTGTTATAAGGTTTACTTTCAAATGACACAGTATAATTATTTACTACTGGTTAATTATCGTGTAAAAAAATGGTCAGCTAAAAATTGTCTGCGAGCCATTTGCCATTATCGAAAGAGCCATAATTGGCTCGCGAGCCATAGGTTCCCGACTCCTGGGTGGCTGCTTGTGGGAGTTTACCACTTTGTCGATGGAAGTGCTTAAAGCCAGGAAATGAAATCCCACCACTAGTCCGTATGGTCCGCTAGTACTCACTGAATGTCGATTGTCCAATCGCATGGCCGAACGCGCGTTGCAAGACGCGCTCATCCCAAAACTTAATTTTATGGTACATTGTCCAAGCATTACGGTCTTCTTTGGACTTCTATCCAAACTTTGGTGTATGAAGTTTGAAGCCAAGCACAACACCCATAAAAGACATGCCCATGTGCAATTCTAAGAATATATCAATGACATTGGCCTACAAAAACCAGGTTCAGCATTGCATTGTTGGAGGTTTGGTCAACCACTGGCTAACAACATGTGTGTGCCTAATGCATTTCCAGTTATGCTCAGATCGTTAGACAAAGGTGAACATTGCAGAAACAATGTACGCTTCTCATTCTGTGACTGTTAGTGGACAAGCATATAGAACTGGGACTGTTGACATTCTAAAAGCAGAAGAACCTGAGCAAATGAGTCTTTGGAGAAATAGTGCATCTCCTCCCACAGGTAGAACAAAATACTACACTAGCTTTCTTAAGTCTTTTAAACGTTAAATGGTTTGATGATCATTTGTATGCATTTGCAGTGTAAGACCAGATCTATATTAGCCGTAGATGTACGGTTTTGTAATGTATGTAAATGAAAATAAAATGCAAATATTCATCTCTTCCCACAGGTAAACAACGGTTCTACACAAGCATTATAAGGGTTTTACTTGTGTGTCAGAATTTACACAATAAGTGTTGTGTTGTTATTAACACATTCTTTCTAAGAGTGTATTTATTAGGGCGCAAACCCCTAGTTGGCATTGTTGGGCCAGACAATTACATCACACATTGCTGTTTTGTTTTGTTTGTAAAACACAAAGCATTGGCTGTGATATATGGTCTCAAGAAATACTATAAGATAATTTAATTTAATCTTTAATTGAATGCACAATGACGTTGTTCCTATTTGTTGTATGTCATATTTAGGCCTACTGTAAACTTGATTAAATACATTGATTTGATAAGATAAAAATTACCCTGGAACAACATATTGTATTAATACTGTGAAATATTCTAATGGCAACAGAGATTCTACCACTACAACAAATATCACTTTTTTTAACAATAATATTAATAAATAAATTGGGGGAAATTTCCAATGTGGAATCATTTTACACATCTTGTCATAAAGTCTAATGTTTTCGCTACGGTGTATATTCATATCTTAAATTTTTCTCTTTTTAAAGATAACCATGATGCAATAGGACATTTTGCAAATAATATATCAATGGAAGTTAGACATTTTTTTATTATAAAGTGTTTTAATAATCCTCTGCCTCACCTCTTTAATTTGCAGTCCATAGATAACAGCATTCAAGGCAGGAGGGACCACATGGAACATGATGGAGGCTAGTTTTCCGTTGTCTGACAACTGAGGGAAATGGTGTAGAACAATGGGGGCAAAGGATGAGACTAGCATGATGAGATACACAGTTAGGTGTGTAGCGCAGGTTTGCAGGGCTCGGCTGTTTAAAACCCTATTCTTACTGGTCAAGCATACCATGGCAATCCTTAAATAGGTGATAGTTATGCTGCCAATGGAAGAGCCTAGGATTACCACAGCACTGCCAAGTCTGTAGATGTGATTAATTATGATATTATCGCAGGACAGTTTAAACAAGGATGTGTTGTCACAAAATGGATTAAATATAACCCTCCTGCACCGTGAGAGACGTACATTGGGGCCTATAAGGATCATTACTGAGCCAAGGGCCAGAAACCATGCCAACAAAGTAAGCGTCAACACCATGTTGTTGGTCATGATGGTGGCGTAGCGCAAGGGGTTGCAGATGGCTAGATAGCGGTCAAAGGCCATGACCATGAGTACTGAGTGGGAGGTGCCAGCAGGGAAATGAGCACAGAAGGCTTGGATCACAAACTCTATGTAGGTTATGTATCTTTGTTTTGCTAATATGAAGATGTCACTCAGCAAGCGGGGTATGACAGTTGATTCACCAAAGACATCATTAATACTCATGCTGCAGAAAAGCAGATACATGGGCTGGTGGAGGCTCCTGTTCATGCAGATCAGGGCCATGAGGCCAATGTTGGACACCATCATGAAGATGTAGATGAGGAGGAGGAGGAAAAGGCAGGAAAAGAAGGTTGTGGGGTGACTTTTAACCCCTCTAGGAAAAGGATGTCGGCATTGAAAGTCAGGTTCTCCATATTGGAATATTTAGAAAACCTGCCAGAAATTTTAGAGAATATTTCATTTAACAAAGATAATGTATAGAGTAGATTACCTACCAACTGCATTGCATAAACAACGTTAATAGAGTGTACATTAATAGATTACAAAAAAACTTTAAATTAGAATAAAGATAGCCTTCTTCTGTGGGTTGAAGGCTGAAAAACCAATCACCTTCTCTCCCTTGAATGTAAATGAGGTAAAGGTAACAACAAACAGACCAGGAGGATTGGTCTAATACCGTAGCTTGAAAGATACAGAGATATGTCTTTGTTGTGTATCAATCTGTGTAATTGAGATTAAACCCTCTCTTGCAGTGATTCAACTTTTAATCAAGTGAAATGAAACTTAATAACTTAGCCCTAAACCCTGTTGAATTGTACAATGAGCATTTTGATTTTGCTGTGTGAATCCTGTATTCTTTACTCGTATGCATATTATATGGCACCGATTATCTTTCTGGCAAATATGTACAAGATGTCCATTTGTTTCTGATTGCTTTACATTGCCTGATGTGACCAGACTCTTCCTTCTCCTCCTTGGGCCAGAGGTGAACAGGCAGACACTTTTATAAAGTGAATGACGTTGGCCCCCAATGCTCTGAGGCAAGCTGTCTCATGAAACACTCAATTTTTAGCAAATATTGTTTTTGACATGCCCCCTGCATCAACACCATTCTTAGTATTTGCTGTGTTAGCTCACTAATTATGTTTTATTTTGTTTACCATTTGGACCTGACATTTCTGGGGAGATTAAATAATTTAAATAAAAATAATTAAAAAATAATTATATATTATATATATATTATATATTATATATATTATATATTATAATAATTATTATTATAAGATGTATATAGTGATTTGATCTATATAATTATTGTGACTTGTTAAATGTTATCATCAGGCTGAATTTCTTTTTCGTCTCCCTCACTCCCACGTTCTCCCATCAAATACTGTCATGAATCCAGCACCTTGAGCCTGTTTTGCCATTGTTTCGTTTATTTCTCTACCTGAAGTCCAAATTTCCTGAGTTTCCTGAACACATCCCGGCTGATTCTCTAACTACGTTCACCTGCTGCAATCTGCACACCTTGTCCTGATCTTCACCTCTGCACTATTTAAGCCACGACCAGACATCCATTTCCTGCCGGATCGTTAGCGTAACCAGTATGTTTAGCTCTCGTGTCACATCTCAAGTTTTCTCAAAGTAGTTGCTGTTTTTGTCTCCATTTGCCTGTCGCTAGTCTGCTGCCTACTCCTCTGTCTACAGTTACTCACCTGGATTGTCACTCACACCTGCCTGGCTGTCTACTTCACAGCAGCATTGTTGGATCAGCACAAAGATCTCCAGCCTTCCAGCCTCACCCACTCCCGACCAACATTTGAAATTCAGTTTCCAAATAAATACTCACCTTGTAAATTCCTACTTACCTCGTCCTGGTCTGCTTTCGGGTTCCTGCACTAGACAAATCGTGATAAATACACTCTTAGAAAGGATGTGTTAATAACAACACAAACTGTGTTCATTCAAACACACAGTATGTAAAGGATGTTGACACAGGGATTGTGTCAGATAAATTCACACACATATATGTGTAATGAACCTCACCTGGGACAAGCACACCAACCAGGTGGTGAAAAAAGGACAACGTCGCCTATTTCACCTTAGGCGGCTGAAAAAGTTTGGCTTGGGGCCCAAGATCCTGGGGGCCTTCTTCAGAGGCACAACGGAGAGCATCTGGACGGGATGCATCACTGCCTGGTACGGGAACTGCACAGCCCAAAGCCGCAAAGCGCTGCATAGGGTAGTGTGGACAGCTGAGAGGATCAGCGGATGTGAGCTTCCCTCCATCCAGGACACCTACAAGGCCCGGTGGGTCAAGAAGGCCCTCAGAATCATTAGGGACCCCAGCCACCCCAATCAGAAACTGTTTGAGCTACTGCCGTCGGGAAAGCGAGGCTCCTGGAGAAATCCATTACCCCCAAACCAACACTACACCACTCCGCACACTACAACAGATTATTTGATTATCTGCATTATATTGTTCTGCATTTTATTTTTGCACTACCTGGTACCACTACCACTTGAACACTTGTATTGATGATGCTACTTATTATTATTTATCATTACTTACTTTGTTATTGTGATCTTGTATTGATGCTATGTGAATGTTGAGGAACCAAGCCTAAGAATTTTACTCTTGTGTACTTGTACGTTAAGATGTAATAAAAGCAACTGATTCTGATAAATGTGTAAATATTAACACATTAATGTTTTATCCCAAACTACACACAATGTGTTCACTGGGACCCAATGCAATTGTTACTGTACACATACAAATGCAATTATATTATTTTGATAAATAATAACATAATAACAATAACAAATAAAAAACATTTAAAGTTACATTTCATTGCAGAAATGCACATTTTAGTTTGTAAGTTATAATGAATATTATTTCGGGTCTCGCCAGCAAAAACAACGTTCTCTATCATTGCTATAGTGGTTGATATGGACGCTGCTATCACTGAAAGCAAACACGATTTTACGCTTGTTTCGGCATAAAAATTCATTTTTATAAAATTTCTCGCAAGAAATTTGCCTTTTATTGTCATACCTCTTTGTGCAGCGATTATATATGATGTTAGTTAGGGCTCATTTGGGTTTTGAGGGAATATAATCGAGGTAGGCTATATTCTGTTTAAGAAATAACCCAAAATTATATATTTTATAACACAACACATGTGGAACCATGAGCTACATTTTTGTTCGGAATCCCCCGACTCCCCAGTTCTTGTATATATCCATATGCACTTGTTAACGACCTATGGTCATTATTTCATATTCTGTAACATGCCCGCATATGTCCTGTATTTAAAACATGAACGTGAACATATAATATGAACACAGTATTCTGAAAAAACCCAGAAATTATTGATTCTTGGTTCCTGCGATAGGAGCGGGACGCTGTGATGAGGTACATGTATACAATGTAAGCACAGTTCACGTTGCTAACGCACTCATGAGGTTCATAAAGGTTCATTTACACAAACTTAGATGAGGATTTACCTCTAATAGTGCACTTCAGTCATTTACTAATCTAAAGATAAATGATTTACCCGGCTGTTACTCCAAACCACAACGCACTGGTTGCCACAACAACGTTATGAGCGGCAGCTGAGCTGCCGTAAATGGTTTTGCGTTTGGCATAAACTAGGTTCCGCTGGCTAGGAAATATAAAAATATTCTAAGGTGCCTTTGGAAGGCAAACCACAGTTAACACAGTTACATTGTAATTAATAAATTACTTTTGTAATCAACGTGACTCATTGTTTTTTTTCAAATCACTGTCTGAGGGCTAACCTATTCCTGAAAGCAAAACACCAAGCTCATTGATAGGCAGGTTAACAAGACAGGTTTATTTGACACAATTCATGTGCGAGAGGTCATTCCTCATTCTTAGTGTGCATTGACTGTTTCTGTTGTTGAGTGAAATGCTCATTGCAAGCTTCCTAGTATGGTGTACCCTACTGTCTGAGAATCAGACCTCTATTTCATAAAACAAAGCTATAAGCAAAATGCACATGAACTTCTTTTAATCTCATAAGGGGCATAGTGCGGGCTCCTTTTGACCTTTTCACCCCGGACTTGAAAAACACAGGCTTGCTGTATTTACATGCCTTAAGGCACAAATTTCCATCTCCATCCCACCGGGTCCGTGGTTAAGAGTTAGGGTCCGCATTTTCACTAAGCAACCCAAGGTTTTCACAGAGCAATCCCAAGATGCCCCCTAGTTGAAAGGTCTAATGAATTTGGATTAATTTCTAGCAACGGCTTGTGTTTCCAATGCGTTTCAATGGAGAATTTGATGATGCTTTTTAGCCTTTCCTGTAGGGCTAGAGCGCCCACATTAATATATAATTGTATCAGACCTTAATGACCTCATTCATATAAAAGAGACCAGATATCTCTAGCTTATTCATAAATTATTCTAAGCTCATATTAATGGTGTGTTTCTTTAGATCTTCATATGACCTCTCAGGGAGGGATTAAATCACTTCCGGTTGGTGTGGAACCACCAGATTTATAATCTTGTATATCCTTTAGGCCCTCTTTCATATAAAAAAGACCCCATGTCTTTAGCTCATTCCCAAGTGTACCAGATCCTTAGATCACCCACCAATTATGTCACTTCCGGTTGGGCTAGAGCCTCTAAACATATCATTTTAGTAGAGTTTAATGCCCTCATTCATATAAAAGTGTTCAATAGGAGTACAACGGGCCCCACCCTATAATTTGTGACCATAACGAGGGGCCTGGCTGTCACCAGTGGGCCGTGGTAACTTGGCCTTGGACACACACACACACACACACACACACACACACACACACACACACACACACACACACACGTGGTTAATTTAGGTAGATTCCACATTCCATCTTTAGAAATTCAACAACTTTTAATATGGTTCTCTATTCCTTATTCCTATAAATATACAGCTTGCCATGAGCATTGCACTCAACAGAAATAGTCAATACACACTGAGTATGAAGAATGACCTCTCACACATGAGGGGGTCATTGCCTCGGCGGCACTCAGGGAGGCGCTGTTCTGTCTGGCGCACCTTAGAATATCTTGTCTATTTCCTAGCCAGCGGAACCTAGTTTACGCCAAAAGCAAAACAATAACCGTCATTATGGCAATGAGTGCGCAATGGTTTGGAGTAAAATCCTTTTTAATCCAAATCCATTTTTTTATCCTCATTTATCTTTAGAGTAATAAATTACTGAAGTGCACCATTGTAGATCAATTCTCATCTAGGTTTGTGTAAATTAACCTTTATATAGAACTCAAACTCATAAGCAACGTGAACTGTGCTTACATTGTCTACATGTACCTCATCACAGTGTCCCGATCCTATCACAGGAACCAAGAATCAATAATTTCGGGGGGGTTTACAGAATAATGTGTTCATTTGACATGTTCACGTTCATGTATTAGATACAGGATATATGCATACATGTTACAGAAAATGAAATAATGGCCATAAGTCGTTAACAAGCACATATGGATTTCTAACTAACTAACTAAACATAATATACAATCACTGAAGGAAGATTAGGACAATAAAAAAACTTAAAAACCCAATTTAATGCTGAAACAAGCGTAATATTGCCTGTTGCCAATGTTTTCTGGTTCTGCACTCCTTGGGGCTTGTCCAGGCGCACTGATCACTCCTGTTGCCGGACATTCGTAGGAATCTAACGAAAAAAATATACCATATTGCACAAACGTTGTATGAGACCAGCCTGTTCAAATACGCTGCAAGTCCCATTGTTACCACCGGTGCAGAAATAACGCTGCATATTTCAAACAATTTAATAAATAATTGGCAGTGTTGACTCTCTGGATTCCCCAGGTTTCCAAGAAGAAAATGTAATGTTTGTATGAGACACCACATTTGTGCTGCAGTCTAATAGGGTTTGTTTTCCTCATTTATATACCCTTAATCAAAACCGACTATTCTTTGATTTAACTTTTCCAGGCACAACAGTTTGTCTTCATAAATGTAGTGTCTAAGGATAAGTTAAGGTGCAACACCCTCAAAAACATCATGCATTACGTTGACACCCGCATTTTCTGTTACATGAAAGTAATCTAAAGTATTCAAACATGAATTTTATTTAATTCTTGTTATAGTGCCATCGTTTAAAGCAACATGCTGCTCAGAATTGTCTGTTTCGTCTTTCAAGCTCATTAAACACTATTTGTGAAATAGTTTTATCAACAAGGCAATTATGGCAGAACTTGTTAGCAGAAAAGCTTTCCAAATAACCACACAATGAATGTAATGCCAGATTGTCACACATAAAAAGGCACTGTTCCATACACTATGGTTCTCCTTTCATTTAAATTTCTAAACCATGGTGTAACTGCCTCTGTCACGTTGGTTTGTTTTAGGTATTTGCACTTTTTATTATTTAATTTATTTTGAATTGTACGTTACAACAAGACGGAACTAATTCTTGGTTCCGCCCGAGTGTTGTCACCCGGGCGCCTTTTAGCGACCCCAAGGGAAACTTGACCGCATGGGCGAATTATTTTCCACTGTTAGCGTGTTCAAGTACATACTTATCGAAGAAGGTAAAGGACATTAAAATGATGTTTTAGCACCTCTGGGACAAGCCGCAATGAGGTTTGTTAACTAGTTACTTTGCTGAGAGTGTTTGTGTTTACATGCGTTATTGTTGGTGTGAAATGTGCATGGAGTGTCTAGTTGTGAGTTGATTGTAGCGCCGAATGTGTGAGACATGCACACGGCGTTATTTTGTTAATGTATTTTTTCTTTTCTTTAACCCAGTTCTCACGGGTTGAACAGCAATAAAACCCTGTATATAAATCAAGATCTCATGCCTCATGCGTGTCACCGGAGGAGCTACAGTGAGAACTCATTTGCTCTGCATGAGTAGACGAGGAAGACAGTACCAAAGAGCCGTGATCCATGGACAAGAAGGGACATCTCTACATCCAACAGTGGCATCTACAGAAGAATCCAGGCCCCTTACCATGAATCCAGCTGATGCAAAGAAGCTTAAACTATTTCCCACAAGAGACTGACACATTTTTGCCTTCATATTCATACGGTATAGTTGTGTGTATGTTTAAGTGTTAACTAAGCTACAACCAAGAGACTGAATTTTGCATTTCATAGAACTACGTGATTTTGATTTGTGTGAAGTAGAAGTGAATATGTTCTAAAAAAATAATATTAGTGGTAAAAATAGTATAAATGTGAATAGCTAATGGGAGCTGAATCACTTAGCTACAGGCCAAATTAGATTTAACCTAAATTTAAGTACACCAAGTAACAATGTCAGAGCCTAGTCTTACCTCTGGGAGAAAGCAGGTTAATGTAAGTGAAAGTATAGAGCAGCAGTGCATAGACATGCAACCACAGGCTACTGAAGGCACAAGAGCTAATGTCCACACTTCCTCACAAGAACCACGAAGAAGCCAAAGAGACCGAAAGTTAACGGAAAAAGGCCAAGAACTGAACAATGAGCAAATAAGAAGATTTGCTCACTGTTTCACTGTGAGTTATGAGGAGTGGAAGGCTATTGCTAAAGACGCCAAGCAAGCTTTGAGTGGACAATGCTCAAACAACCAGCTACATGAACACATAAGCAAAATAAGTGCTGCCTCAGAGAATCTGAACATTGCTTATGATGAGTTAAGGCGCATAGACAACCTTGACCATGACACACGTCGCAAAATTGACACCTGTGATGCAGTAACCAGGAAGATCATCCAAACTGCAAAAGATCGTTTGGAGACAGCAGATAACGGTGGAGGAGATGAACAACGAAGCATCGTCTATATTCAAGTCTGTAGCCTCAGACAAGATAAGTATCAAATCCCAATGCACTAAGTCCTCTCATGCTCAAAGCAGCTCCAGACAATCAAGTCGGATTTCTGTTAGCAGACAAGAGGCCGCTGCTGAAGTTGCTGCCAATGAAGCTACTCTAGAAGTATTACAAGAACAAGAGTGTTGAATTGAGGAATTGGAAAGGCTTGAAGCTGAAGCTGCAGAGAGACAAAAAGTGCTAGATGCAAAGCGGAGACAACTGGAACGACTAGAGACAGTTTAAAAGTTAAAGGCTGCTAAGGCACGTCAGCGAGTGTATGATCAGAGTGAGTGCTCAGATAAAGAAATAAGCAGTCTACTCCATCAAAGTGTCTGTATGAAGGAAAGGGAAGAAGTTAAACATGAAAATAATCTGTTGCAGCACCATTCTTCACCACAAGACTGGGCACATTCAAAGCAGGATGACAGAACAGCAGCTCTTGTTAGAGCACTTGCAGAGTCCATCAGTGCAAGTCGTCTTCCTATACCTGAACCAACAATATTCAATGGCGACCCACTCAGATTCAATGACTGGAAGGTTTCATTTCAGACACTCATTGATCGGAAAAACATTCCAGCCGAAGAAAATATATATCACTTGCGAAAGTATGTGGGTGGACCTGCTAAAAAGGATATAGAGAGCTACTTCCTGCTCGGTTCAGAGTCAGCCTATCACGCAGCATGGAGGATTCTCGAGGAAAGATATGGAAATCCATTCCTCATAGCCAAAGCATTCAGAGATAAGCTGGAGGCATGGCCCAAGATAAGCTCCAAAGGCAGTATCGAACTTCAAGAGTTTGCTGATTTTCTTCGGAGCTGTGAGGCTGCTATGACTCAGATCAGAGGCCTCGAAGTACTTAATGACTGCAATGAGAACCAGAAGTTACTTGCAAAGCTTCCAGACTGGCTGACCTCGAGATGGAACAGAAAGGTCATAGAAGTGGAGGAAGAAAGTCACACATTCCCAAGCTTCCAACAGTTTGTAAAGTTTCTCACACGTGAAGCTAAGATTGCTAACCACCCAATAACATCTCTCCATGCTCTGAAACCTGCTGAAGATGAGCAGATCAAGGTTTTGAAGAACAGAGCTCTCGGAGCAAAGGTACTAGCAACTAACTCAGATGAAAAGGCTTCCTCCACAAGCTGTGTTTTTTGTGAGAAGTCAGGTCACAGTCTACACAAGTGTTGGAAATTTATGAATAAAACCATCTCTGAGCGAGTCAAGTTGGTTCAAGGGATGAAGCTGTGCTTTGGCTGTCTGAAGCCTGGCCATCGCTCAAAGGAGTGTGAAAATAGAAGGATCTGTGATACTTGTGAGAAAGGACATCCAACCTGCCTACCCGATGATCGCAGCAAAGAAAGAGGAATGTCAACAAGGACTGATGTAGAAATGGAGAGTGACAAGTCAAGAGAAGGAACGACAGATCGTTCACAAGAGAGGGTGACAAAACCACCACGCGAGGTAACATCTAACAGAGTTATCCAGAATGTTAAAGGCACCCATACATCCTCAGTTATTCCTGTGTGGTTGTCCACTACAAGTAAGCCAAATCATGAAGTTCTTGTGTACGCTCTTCTCGATACACAGAGTGACACGACCTTCATCCTTGAAAAGACAGCAAAGGTGCTTCACACTAAAAATGAACCAGTCCAGTTAAAGCTCTCCACAATGACTTCAAGAAATACAGTGGTGCCTAGCAGAAGGCTGACTGATCTACAAATAAGAGGATTCCACTCCGATAAGATAATCCACCTGCCAGTAACCTACTCAAGAGAATTCATCCCTGCAAACAGACATCATATTCCCACACCAGAGACTGCCAAGGCATGGTCTCATCTTGAGCACATTGCAGATGAAATTACTCCTCTGCAGAGCTGTGACATCGGCCTACTAATTGGCTACAACTGTCCTCAAGCTCTTGTACCAAGACAAGTGGTTGCTGGAGAAGAAAATGAGCCCTTTGCTCAGAGAACAGACTTGGGTTGGAGTGTAGTCGGCTATGGCAACCCAGGTCTTGACTTTGGAGATGCCTTTGGAATAAGCCATCAAGTCATTGTGAAGCAAGTGACATCTGTTCTTCCAAATCTCCCAAACGAAGTGCACTATGTCTGTAGAACACAGATCAAAGAAGCAGTCCTTCCAACAGATGTCATCAAGGTGTTGGTATCTGACTTTGTAGAAAAAGCTTCAGAAGACAACTCAAATGACCACGCCTCAAGAGGTGTCACAGCAGAACAACTCACAGCTTCTAACTGGTTCACAGGTCCAGACCTTCTTTGGCAAAAGGAGATACCAACTGGAGTTGTCATGGTGGGAGAGATCGAGAGCAGTGACCCAGAGGTCAAGAAAGCTCAGGTTCATGACACTCAGGCAGAAGAAGCAAAAACAATTTTAGATCGTCTACACAAGTTCTCAGACTGGGCAAGAATGGTGAAGGCTGTTGCCAGACTCCAGCGCCGTGCTAAGGAACTCAAAGGTCTCAAGCCAAAGTCCTGTGAGGCCTCGAACTTGGAGGAAAGGAAAGAGGCGGAGCTGACCATAATCAAGATGGTCCAGGAAGCAACCCTCTCTCAAGAAATTAAACGCCTTAGACATTACCAGGAGAAAAAGGTCAAAGACAAGCCAGGCGCAGAGTTCAACTCTTAACCAACAACTTTTGGATACGATGGAAAAAGGAGTATCTCCTGAATCTCCAACACAGACAGAAGTGGACCAAAGATCGCAGAAATGCTAAGGTCGGTGACATTGTTTTGTTACAAGATGCTGCCGCACCACGAAACCAATGGAAGCTAGCAAGAGTCATCGAGGTGTATCCTGGAAGTGATGAAAGAGTGAGGAGACTCAAGTTACTCATCAGTGACTCCTCCCTGGATGGAAGAGGAAAGCGTACAGCCAAACCTGTTTACCTGGAGAGACCCATTCAGAAAACAGTTACATTGCTAGAAGCAGACTGATGGTTCGATCATACACTCACACAAAGTTTATTAGTTGTTTATTAGGACAGAGTTTCATTTAATTCATGCAGTAGGTTTGCTTCCGAGTTTAAGAAATCACTCGTGATTTGGTGGGAGTGTAACTGCCTCTGTCACGTTGGTTTGTTTTAGGTATTTGCACTTTTTATTATTTAATTTATTTTGAATTGTACGTTACAACAAGACGGAACTAATTCTTGGTTCCGCCCGAGTGTTGTCACCCGGGCGCCTTTTAGCGACCCCAAGGGAAACTTGACCGCATGGGCGAATTATTTTCCACTGTTAGCGTGTTCAAGTACATACTTATCGAAGAAGGTAAAGGACATTAAAATGATGTTTTAGCACCTCTGGGACAAGCCGCAATGAGGTTTGTTAACTAGTTACTTTGCTGAGAGTGTTTGTGTTTACATGCGTCATTTTTGGTGTGAAATGTGCATGGAGTGTCTAGTTGTGAGTTGATTGTAGCGCCGAATGTGTGAGACATGCACACGGCGTTATTTTTGTTAATGTATTTTTTCTTTTCTTTAACCCAGTTCTCACGGGTTGAACAGCAATAAAACCCTGTATATAAATCAAGATCTCATGCCTCATGCGTGTCACCGGAGGAGCTACACATGGCATTCTAGAAAATGAACGTTGTCTAACAGTGGTTCTAGCAATTTACCAAAACCGCATGTTTCTCTGTCTATTGAATTGAATAGAGGGCAGAGATGAATGTTTGCCAGGCTTGAATTATATTCTGTCAGGTTACTTAGGCAGAAATAGACAGCTCCCATTTGATGAATTTTGGTTTTTGACCCAAGAGGGTTTGTCGTTTCCAGATCAAAGTATATTTCAATCTATAGGGCTTTTGGATGTCTTCTGTACAAATAATGCTTGGCAAAGTTTGCACCGTCACAGTAATCTCTCACTTTTCCATCTGTACTCTTGTGAGGAACTGGTAGGAATACACAGACAAACTCGTTAAACAATGATTTCATGTTTAAAAAAGGAATTGCACTCAAATTGACAAGGAGTTTAGTAAGAGCTCTACCACTATGTCTTTGGAGAGCGACTAAACTGAAACATTTGAGGTGGTCAAGTTTAGTTCATAAGTTAGAGATTGTCAAGTTTAGGTTTTAGGTTGGCCGGGTCCGTTTAGGTACAAGGTTAGAGATGGTTCAGTTGAGGTATTAGGATAGATAGTTACGTTTATGTTAGAGAGCATTAAGTTTAAGTAATGGGTTGGAGATGGTTAAAGTTATGGACAACAGAAATACGTAATTTACTTAATTATATATGTAAACATTCCTTGTTGTCCTTCCAAGCCAATTGAATGGGTGGAGTCTATTTTCCCTCTTGGCTATATTTACTTAGCAGATGATTAATTACCGTACACTCACGCTGACGTTCATCCACATTGACTTTGCATTGGTTTGTGATTAATAATAAAAAGTGTGTTGTTGCACCATCGCCTCAAGACATGCGCATCATCAACACACCCTCAAGTGGGTAGCCCGGTTGTAATGGGAATGCAAAACCCAGCAGCGCTGATCTGTGATGAAGCGTAATCTTGATGCCTCTGGTATTGTGGTTTCGGGGCTAGGTATGACTCAAAGAGTGGTAAAGGTTAAACAAGTGATTTATTCAGAGATCCAAAGTAAATGGACATGCACTCTGGAGGTGGTTCATGAAGCAGCTACCGGACCCATGTACAAATTCTGTCTATATTGGTATGGGAGGAATAGTAAAGAAGCCACGCCCATAGGGTCTGATTCATCTCATAACATTTTATATAAAGTCTTGACCACTCTGTGTAGAAGTAGATGCAACTAGTCAGAACTGGTGTTAGCACTACAAATGTGTGGTCAAATGAGATAATATTAGCTTTAATATTGTGTGGTCTAATGAGGTTTTAAAATAAAGTCATTTACATCAGCTGCTGCGCCAAGTCAAACAGTGTCAAGCCAGAGCCAGTATAGTTTAGTGGAAAAACGCAATAAAAGCACTACAAGAGGCTATAAAAGTGAAGGCTACGGACTGGAAGTAAACAAAAGGTTAAGGATGTAGAGTGTTCGAACAGATAATTGAGTCACCTTTTCGAAGGTTACAATCATTTCAAGGAGCTATATTTAACAAATCAGAATCAGAAAAGCTTTATTGCCAAGTACATTTTTTTTAAGTTCAAGGAATTTGTCTTGGTGATGTAGGTGCACGTCACATTCTCTAAAATAAGTTAAACAGAACAAACAATATAAGTATATATATATATATATATACATATACACACACACATACACATACAACGTATTAAAAAGATGAGAGTAAGAATTAAGATTAAAAGAGGTTAAGTGCAGTGGCATGTAGAGCCAGAGGCCTTGTTAATAAGGCTAGTGGCGGAGGGGAAAAAACAGTCCTTGTGACGTGAGGTTTTGGTCCTGATGGACCTCAGCCTCTTGCCAGAGGGGAGTGGCTCAAAGAATTTGTTGCCGGGGTGGGAGGGGTCAGCCACAATCTTTCCTGCACGCTTCAGAGTCCTGGTGGCGTAAAGGTCCTGGAGCGGCGGCAGATTGCAGCCAATCACCTTCTCAGCTGAGCGAATGACACGCTGCAGTCTGCCCTTGTTCTTGGCTGTGCTAGCAGCGTACCAGATGGTGATGGAGGATGTGAGGATGGACTCAATGATGGCTGTGTAGAAGTGCACCATCATTGTCTTTGGCAGGTTGAATTTCTTCAGCTGCCGCAGCAAGTACATCCTCTGTTGTGCTTTCTTGACGAGGGAGCTGATGCTCAGTGTAGCAATGACCACTACTACAGGCCACCTAGGTGGCTTTTCACACTCCACCTAGATGACTTTCCTCGGGCTCCTCCAAACCAATGGACACAGGGTGGTGATGTTGAAAAACCGGTTTATTGTAAAGGTTGCGTAGAATGGTGCATGCAGATGGTGCTCCATGCTGCCATGCAGGAGATCTCTCCCTGAGTGTGTGCGGTGATGGCTGGTTTAACCTGTGCACATTGATTGCTCAATGTGCAACAGGTGTGCAGCCTCACCCAGCTCAAGACTCCAATCAGTCTGACTCGGGCCAGGTGAGGCTGCGTAAACCAGCCATCATCCACACACACTCCCACATACCCCCAACACCAAATTGAAGCTGGGGAGAATCCCCAGCTGAAGCCTACTCCCCCCCCCCCCCCCCCCCCCCCCCTCCATCCAAAAAAGATATACATAAACCGGACTCTGACCCAGGGTTACCATACCTAACGAAAACAAGTGGACTCCGACCCAGGGTTACCATACCTAAAATAAAAATAAAAAAACCCAATCCCATAGTCCCCACACCTCCCCAGGGTGACCCGCCAACCCACCCTCCCCCTCCATCCTGGAGACACGGAGGCCTGGGCTGCTGCCTTGACTGGCGGAGATGTCGGCAGACTTGGCCATTCCAGGGCTGTCTGGACGGGCCGGCAGAGGAGTCAGCTGGGCTGCGGTGCTGGCTGGACGCCGGGGCGGCTAGCTGCAGACGGTTGCCTGTGGCGGTTGCTGCGCTGCCTCCCCCGTCCTCCGCCAGGATCCACAGCGCCGTAGGGAAAAGGGATGGTGTTGGGAGAGACTGTCCGTCGTCGCTGCTCGACCCAGTGCGCCCCTGGACAGCCTTCCTGAGTCCAAAGCGGTTTGGAGAGGCCCCACATTGGGCACCAGTGTAGCAATGACCAGTACTACACGCCACCTAGGTGGCCTTTCCCACTTCACCTAGGTGACTTTCCTCGGGCTCCTCCAAACCAATGGACACAGGGTGGTGATGTTGAAAAACCGGTTTATTGTAAAGGTAGCGTAGAATGGTGCATGCAGATGGTGCTCCATGCTGCCATGCAAGTGCACTTGAGGTCCTGGGAGATGATAGTTCCCAGGAAGCAGAAAGAAATGTACTGTTTGAAATGTACTATTTGAAATGTACTGTACTTAATTATAAAATGACCATGAAATGTCCTCCGAGAATAAGGAAACATGCCAAAATCGAAATACTGGCTTCTCCGACAAAAATGCTACAGTGAGTTGAAATTTCCATTCCGTGTCGGAAGAAGAGTGGGCGGGCAGAGACGACTCAATCCAATATTGTGAATTTGGACTGCAATACCCATTTTAATTGCTCGATCATAACATGACATAAAAAAGTTTGTCTTCTTATCCACCGTCAGGAAATTACCACAATGGCACAATCCAAAAAGTATGGGGTTGCAAATTGGGTGGAGCTATATTTGAGGGCCTTGGTTTCAAAATGTAAAACCTCCATACATTTTGTCCTACTAAAAACAGTTAAATAGTGAGAGAAAAGCATGATTGAACTGAAAAAAAGGCCACAGGACAAGACTGTGTAGATAAGTATATTTGTGGGTAAGATCCTAGATGTTTTACTGTTGCCATGTAGCGGACAAAAATGCGTACTGGGTAATATAGTATTTACCTCGGAAACCTTCTGTTACAAAGAATACAAATGTTCTCTTGAAAACAAAGTTGAAACACTTATAAAGGAAAGCAATTCTACAACCTAATATCATCCCCACATAATCCAGGAGCCTTAAATAAAGAACTCAAAATCTCTGCTCCATGAACAGGCAGAAAAACACAATTTGGGAACTGTGAGAAGGCTACATGAGTCACCTCACTGGTTAACCATGCACACATGTGCATGGTTACACCTCGTTGGGCTGTACTAAGTGGGGCTGAAAGGAGAGGGGCTCTGCCATGGATGCTGTTAAATGAAGATACTGCTGAATGTTTATTGCTAAATTATATCATACAGATGTATAAGGTAAACATGATGCATTAGCGTGGTAATAATAGGACCAACAGATATGGTGGGTTACAAAGGGAGTACAAACTGGAATACTGTAAAGCACCCCTTTATTATGAGGAATGGTGCAGGTCAAGGGGTATTTAGAGAGAGAGTTTAGTTTAGTTGGGGGGTGATTGGCAGGGGGAATGCTACCAGTGTAGCTTGCCTTGTGACTGGTTTCTAGTAAATCTGCCCTTTGTGGGCTTATTCATTGAACCTGGGTGTTGTTTTCTGTACACTACACCCGATACAAGCTGCCTGCTACCATACCACCGCTAGACCCAACAGGAACCACGAGGAACAAGGGACAAAAACAAAAAATCGACAAGGGAACAAGTGACGTGAACTGGTATATTAAGGGAGAGACTAATGGGGGAATGAGGTGCAGGTGGGAAGATTGAAAGGGAAGCTCCGGTAAGGGGGATGAAGTGATTTCATATGGGAGTGGCAGGATCTGTGAAGTGAGGGGAAAAGTCTAAGGACATCTGGTGGACAGGGGGAGAACAAACACTAAACAAAATAAAGACAGACAGAACATGAAAATGTTGGATTTATGGATAATACGCAATGACTCCAATTTCACTCTACACTGTCTACGCTTAGTTTTGCCCCTGGTGTTCATTCAAATATTCAGCCAAGTGGCTTATATTTGTATTACAACATCTTTGCAAATATTACGCAACTTCAGCGATTAGAATGCTAGCTGCTAGCATGACACCAAAGCTAACCCACATTTCTAATGTGACTCAACGTTCACTAGCAAAGTATAAATACATACGACATTGGTCACTAGAACACAATATAAGGGAGGTTTTCAGTTGTAGACACTATTTCCAATTGTTGAATTAACAGAAGCAATAAAATCATATTTGAATCACCCTTCTTATCACTTTGAATCTCCCCGTCAGGGTTTGTTTTTTGCGATAATGACCGGCTCACTGTACATTATCCCTTACTTGGAGATCTTGGAATATAGTTGAGTGTTATTTCACCTTATAATGCTATGCATGTCAGTGAAGGTATAGAGATTTAAATCCAAGCACAAATGAGACAGAAACAATGACAGTCCAAATAATAGTTTGAAATATGTAATAAGGTAATAATGAATTCATCTAAAATCAGGCAAAGCACATTACTGATTTACACAGGTGGTGCTAATTAACAAAATCGGCCCAGAGGCCAAGGGAGTGGAATTATAGAAACAGGAGTCAAATCTGTGACATAATTTCACAAAAGTACATTCATTGGAAGTTAATGTGGAATTTTCCCATGCAATAAAATATGTAAAAACAATATAATAATTTAATGTTTAACAATTTGGTTAGATGAAGTGAAGTGCCTACTCATTAAATAGCATGCCTGGTTCGATTAAACATTGGCTACTGAAAAAATACTGAAAACTGTATTTAATGGGCAAAAACAGATTGATTATTCAGCTATAAATCCTCTTCCTCTTATACATTATTACATTTGGATCTACACACATTCAAACAGGCCGATATAAAGGCCAATAATAATTGTATTATAACAATCGGGCTCTACAACAGTAATGTGTAATAAAGATATTGTGCAAAACACTATCATAATAAACTGCAGAATAACCAGATGAAAGCAAATTTGCAATCTTATGCAGTTTGCAGCATAGAAAAACATTTTAGTTCAGGGATAGACTGTGTTGATCGGCCTTTTGGGAGTTAGAGAAGGACGCCTGCAGAAGGTCCTTTTGATGGCGTCTCTCAGCTCCTTGTTTCTCAGGCTGTAGATGACTGGGTTGAGGAAAGGGGTGAGCACCGTGTACAAAACAGAAACAACGATGCGGACCTGAAATAAAGTTGTTCCATTGTTAGCACTTGAATATAACATTCACTACACAACACTAATACATATAAAAAATGTAACCTAAATTGAATTTGTTTAGAGCTTACTTAGATGCTCAAATACATTTTACATCTCATACATTTTTAAACATTGAAAGATTCATATTGTAAGGAAGGACATGGGTGATGTGGTCTGTATTGTGGCTGACTAGGTTGAACTGGCTGGATACACAAACAATTTGATTGGTTTATCCATAATAGGCTAATGTTCTAACTTTTGCTTCTGTACTGTTTGATCTAAACAGCTGAAGCAAGTTTGCTCCATACTAAATATATACAAAATGTATACAAATATTTTGGTGCCAACCTTTGTACCGACTATGTATCGTAAAATGGTGTTAATGGTAAAAATATAGACAAGTTATCCTTTAGTTGCTCGCAAAAACATGGGAGATTATAGAGATTAGACTACCTACTTAATGGTTAATCATTCGTCAAACATGTTCAATTATAATAATGAAGTCTAAATAGCAGCAGAAGGAACACAATGAAAGATGGCCGCTTACCTCTGCAGGGAAGTTTCCCACACGGTAAGATATGTAAACAAAGGAGGCAGAGCCGTAAGAGATGGACACTACAGTCAGGTGTGCAGCACATGTACCAAATGCCTTCAGCCTTTCAGCCGTGTTCATCTTGGATAATGACAAGCCAATCAGAATGTAGGAGGTCAGAATAAGAACTCCCGTGACCAGCAGAGCCAACAAGGCGAAGGAAAGCGAGAGAATGTTTTCAAAATAGGTGTCACCACAGACCAAACTTCTCACAGATGATGGGTCACACCAGCCATGGCGCACAACGTTAGGGCCACAGTAGGTCTGTTGCCAGGAAGGGGCCGTCCCTGGGAGGGTGAATAAGGCCCCAAAGACCCAGGCCCCTGCAATGAGGAGACAGCGGACGGGCTTGGTCATGGCTGATGTGTAGCGCAATGGGTTGCAGATGGCCATGTAGCGATCATATGCCATGACCGTTAAGATGGCACGTCCAGTTACAGCCAGTTGGATGAAGAAATACATCTGGAGGAAGCAGCCGTGGACTGAGATAGTGTTTGTTTTGGTCAATAATCCAGAAAGCATGTTGGGGATCGTGACTGTGGTGTACAGGATATCGACCATGGACAAATTGTGGAGGAAGAAGTACATGGGGGAGCTGAGCTTTGGGTCGGTCAAACTCTGTATACAAATGACAAACAAAGACAAACAAAGCTGCTGAGATAAGGATAAAATCCTGAAAAAAACACATTGATTAAAATTAAAAATTAAAATAAAATCCCTTTATTATGACACTGTAAGAGTCAATGTTTTTCTTTTTTATTATACAATATACAAAATCTTTTTAGCAAGATTACAGCAGCATGAGAATAAAGGCCAACAATAAAATTGATGAATTCTAAAAATAGTAGTAAACTAGATTAATCTACAAATCTAGTGTCATGAGAGACCTATTTGATATATAATTATGCACTTGAGCCAGATAGTTTTGCATATAAATAAAGACAAACTTGCAGATCAACATGGAAATATGAAAAAGATTACCATATATATAATCATGCTGTTTCCAACCAGGATGAAGATGTAAGCCACCAGGAATATATAGAAAACCATTATCCTTGTCTCCCCCAGACTGGTGAGGCCCTGGATAATAAAGTAGGACACGACTTCAGGTGGTCGGCTGCCATTCTGAATAATAGCTCTCTGAATGCCAGCCCAGGTCACATGGATGTCTAAAGAAACAGGTACAGTGAAATACAACATTACATTTTCAAAACAATGTATATGTCAGCAGGAAACAGTTACATGAATAATACATCTTGATTAATTAGATATTCATTTTAAGTTTGGGAGTAAAA